>APFE030095459.1:0-15037 GCA_000404065.3 Pinus taeda | reverse complement strand
ATGGAGGAGGAGGTGGAGATGAGGAGTAGGAGGTGGAGTTCGAAGAGGAGTAGGTGGTGGAGGTGGAGGTAAAGGAACAGGAGGTGGTGGAGGAGGAGGATGAGGACATGGTGGAGGTTGAGGTGGTGGAGGTGGAGGAGTGGGTGGAGGTTGAGTTGTGGAAGTGAAGGTGTAGGAAGAGGAGGTGGTGGAGGAGGTTGCGAAGGAGGAGGCAGAGGAGGGGGTGGTGGTGGACGAGGTGGAGGTCAAGGTGAAGGAGGAGGGGGTAGAGGTGATGGTGGAGGTGTAGATGGAGGTGGAGGAAGTGGGGTAAGGGGTGTGAGGTTGAGTTGGATGAGGTGGTGGGGTGGTTTGGAGGTTGAGGTGGTGGAGGATGTGAAGGTTGAGGTGCTGGTGGAGGAGGAGGTGCTGGAGGAGGAGGTGGAGATGGAGATGGAGGAGGAGCTAGAGGAGTAGAACGAGGATGAGGAAGTGGAGGAGGTGGAGAATAATGTCATCCTAGAAATAGTTAATATGTGTAGTATTGCACAACAACCTTGCTATTAAAGTTAACAAGGGTTACATTTAGATGCAAAATAAAAATACTAGGGGAGTGTGGAGGTGGTGGAGGAGGAGGAGGAGGTGGATGGCAAGGTGGAGGTGGCGGGGGATGGCATGGAGGTTGAGTTTATGGAGGGTTGGAGAAGGTGGAGGTGGTGATGGAGGAGGAGGTGGAGATGTAGGTGGAGGTGGAGGAGTAGGAGAAGGTGTCGGAGGTGGAGGTGGTCGAGGAGGATGTGGAGGTGGAGGTGGAGGTGGAGGTGAAGGTGGAGGAGGAAGAGGAGGTGGATGCGGAGGTGGAGGCAAAGGATGAGGCTGAGGCAGAGGTGGTGAAGGAGGTGGAGGTGGTTGAAGAGTAGGTGGTGGAGGAGGAGGAGGAGGTGGTGGAGGAGAAGGTGGACATGGTGATGGAGGAGGAGGTGGAGGAGTAGGAGAAGGAGGAGTTGGTGGAGGCAGTGGAGGATGAAGTGGACGTTTAGGTTGTGGAGGTTGTGGAGAAGATGGAGGTGGAGGTGGAGTTGGTGATGGAGGAGGAGCTGGTGGAGGCGGAGCTGGTGGAGGAGGTAGATATGGAGATGTAGGTGGAGATGGAGAAGTAGGAGGGGGTGGTGAAGGTAGGGGTAATCGAGGAGGAAATGGAGCTGGAGCTGGAGCTGGAGGAGGAGAAGGAGGTGGAGGCAAAGTCAGTGGAGGAGGCAGAGGTGGTGGAGGAGGTGGAGGTGGAGGAAGAGTAGGTGGTGAAAGAGTAGGTGGTAGAGGAGGAGGAGGAGGAGGAGGAGGAAGTGGGGGAGGAGGAGGAGGCAAAAATGAAGGTGCTAGAGGTGGAGGAGGAGAAGGAAAATGTAGAGGTGGTGGAATAATAGGTGGCAGAGGAGGATGTCGAGGAGGAGAAGGAGGACTAGGAGGTGGAGGAGGAGGGGGTGGAGGAGAAGGAGGAGGAGGAGGTGGAGGTGGTGGAGATATGAAAGTTAATTTAAGATTCATTTCTTGAATATAAATATTATACTATCAATATCTCCACTACTGTTGGAAACAAAAGCTAGAGTCTCATGAATCTAGAACGTATCTCTTCATATACCTAATATCCTACTATTGAATGATAAGTAATTCATTTAGGAAGCTTTCCTCTATGCAAAAATATAGTCATTCAAGTACATGAAATTTCCTTAATGTTTAGATCTCATATCTTGGCCAAGAATTTGAAGCATTTTTCAAGTTTAAAATTTTGGTTTTATTTTGTTTATAAAATATGTTAGTCCCTTAAACACTTGTAGTTCTCATTTTATTATTTAATGAGACATTTTTTTGGGAATGACCCGTTCCATATAATTATCATTGATTTAAAAAGTGTTGGGTTAAAGTTAACACAGTTTCTTGAATAAAAGGCCTTATGTTCTTATTTTTTATATTTACTTGAGGAACATAGGATATTAGGAATCATATATGGATTTGTTTATTTTTTGGGTATTCCACATATTTTACGTAATTATTATTACTTCTTTATATATCTAATCATTTAAGGAAAAATATTCAATTTCAAGTTCAGTTCCTTCCATGATCGAAGCTTCTTCACCTTTTAGATAATCCACTACTTATCTTGTATTTTATTTCAAAATATTAATTAGGAAAGGGAAATATGTTCTACTTGGTTATTTGCATGAAACAATGACATTTTCTCTCGCTTCCTATGTGGTCATTATAGGGGATCTATTGTCATGGGAACAACATTCCTTTAATGAAATTATACTTTTGAGAAAAAGGCTAAAGTTTAAATTTTTTTGTTTATTTTGTTTAAAAAAATTCTTAGTCCCTTGAACACGTATAGTTATCCTTTTATTGTTTAATGAGCCATTTTTTTGGGAATGAATGGCTTCATCTAATTATCATTGATTTAAAAAGTGTTGGGTTAAAGTTAACGTTGTTATTGAATAAGAAGCCTCATGTTTTTATTTTTTCTTTATTTTTACGTTTACATGAGAAACATAGGATATTAGGAATCATATATCGCCTTGTTTATTCTTTGGGTATTCCACATATTTTGCAAAATTATTATTACTTTTTTATATATCTAATCGTTTCATGAAAAAAAATTAATTTCTAGTTCACTTTCTGGCATGACCAAAGCTTCTTCGCTTTTTAGATAATCCAATATTTATCTTGCATTTTATTTTAAAATATTTATCAAGAAAGGGAAATATGTTCTACTTGGTTATTTGTATGGAAAAATGACCTATGCTCCAGCTTCCTATGTGTTTGTTGTAGGGGATCTATTGTCATGAGAGAAACATTCCTTTAATGAAATTATACTTTTGAGGGAAAGGTTAAAGGAGAAATACATGGAATTAGTGGAGGTTGATAGATTGTTTAATGTAATATGATTTTTGAAGTTGAAATCGCTTGATTATTTTGTAACATGTTATACTAAGTAATGAACATTTTTCTTGGCGGGCTATATTTTTGAACTCAAAAATTGTGGATTTATAGTGAGTTTGTCTTAATAGATTTTTTTATCATATAGGAAATTAGCCTTTAATTACATATTTTATCATTTAGCCAATCTCATTGCGCATTTTCTGTAATTTCAAAAAATTGTATATTGATGAACAATTATTACAGTTTTGACTAAAGAAGAAAACAATATAGTTACACACCAAGGACTTGACAAACTTATAGATGGTGATGAACGACCAAATCCTAAAGATGTTGGCTTTTTTCAAGGGGAGTAATTGGATAATTATTTTTCTATTAGAAAACTAATGCACAAGAAGGAAAAAATAACTTGATGTAAGGACTCATTGAGTGATTCACCTATAATTTACAATATTTTATAATTAAGTGAATGATTCACTAATATTTTACAAGATTTTTCAATACATTGAAAGATTCACCAAAATTTTACAATATTTTATATTTTAGTAAAATATTCCAAAAAATTTGATATATAGTTGTTGTAGTGTAGTAGACAATGACTATTGGTTACTAGTACAAATCAAAACAAAAAATCACACGAATGTACGGAACATACGAATAGAAGAAGAGAAGCTATGTAGAAGAGAACCAAAAAAGTGTTACTTTATATTATATTCTCTTCATAAGCCAATCACAATAGATACAATGATGCATACATTACCATATATATACTATGTCAAGATGGTCACAACAATTTAATTGTGAAAAGAAATTTAACCTATCTAACTTAGACTGTTAACTCAACTAGAGAGTTGATGGACTTTATGATATCAATTCTACAGTTGTTTGGGATGGTCAACTAAGTCGACTAGCCCATCCAACATCTCCCCTTCCCTTAATTCCTTATTTGTGACAAAGAAGGGAAGATTTGGAGTCTTACAAAAAATTTACAAAATTTGATACATCATAAATTAGAAAATGTAAATGCTTAGAATGAAATGAAAGTTATTCCAGAAGGGTGGTTGGCTAATTAGCAGATCTAGTTTCGTGGTCAACTAGAACTTGTTGAATTACATCTACAGGATTTAAAATGTGAATTCATCTTCTTTTCCCTTCCCTCGGCAACAAATTGGAACATTCAACTTCATTTCATGAGTGTCATATTGTTTTTCTGAAGAGAGACCACATCCTAAAATCTTGGCTCAAAGAAATTGAATTTATGTTGTCAGATAGATGACCAAGATGATTGTACTATTGTATGTATTGGCATTGAAGTCACAGGGAATGTTGTTTGATAGGTAGTTGGTGTAAGTACTTGAATATAATTATCATATAGACCATTTTCGTACAACTATACTTTCATAGGTATCAAACGTTTTTAAGTATTTCAAATATTACAGCTTATCGGCTGGTGATATGTGCACTGACAATTATTGATCAACTAGTAATTGGTGTTCCAATTGTTGCACTTTATTAACAATTCCATGCAAATAATCAATAACATTGGCAGATTCTCATCAGTAGATTTTGCTTGAGGTTAAGTTACCTGTTGGGAGCACAATTCTCAAATTAGAAATTATTGAGTTTATATATGATTACATGTGGATGAAAGTTATATTGGGAAAATATTAAAAATATTTGGCTCTGTAATATAATGTTTTTCTCACTCTTCCTTTTCTCAGGAAAATTCCTGGTGAGCCTTTCGAATTATGGTGGATATATTTTTATTCCATTGAACTATCACTTTATCTTTAACTTTGTTGACATGAGTAGTTAGTTACTCACTCTGGTCAACCAACTATTGTACGAACTATTGGATTGCAATAAGTGGATCATCAATTCTACTTCGATTGCTGGTGTTAAGTTTTTCTATTTCTTGGATCTATCATTCTATCTAAATATCCCTTTTTTCTTGTTTTCTCTGCTAAATCTTTCTACTCTCCAACATCCTTCTTCTGAAAAATTTCATGGTTTTTCTCATGTAATTTTCTAGCGCTTCAAATATTTTTTTTATCTCAAGCATGCCTTAGGTCAGGTGATGGGCCTCTAAATTAGACATAAATTAAGGCCCATATGACCATCCTTCAACACATTAAACCTTTCTTTTAAGTTGAATATGTTCATTAGGAAGGTTTATGGATAATTTCATATTTGTGCCTAATATTATTTATTTTTGTGGAATAATCTAGGGGTTGATTTTTATTAGCATTCTTGTGGAGAGAACTCATATTTTTGGAGCTCCACTATTATTTCTTGCATGGAAGTAATTGTATTTATTTAAATAATGAAGATTGATACCATGTTTAGCTTTTGAGTCTTCTTATCCTCCATGGGACTCTAAGTTTCCTTGGGCTTGGCCATCCTAGGAGCCTTAGAGCCTTTTTAATCATTTACTTTTCTTCCTTTCACTTATTAATCACATGTATCTTTTGTTCTTTTTTTTTTTTTCTATTTTTTCATTTAGTATTGATGATTTCTTGTTGTAGGATTGGGTTAGATTTTTGAAGTAATTTATTTTTCAGGATCAAAAGAATCATTTCATCCTCATAACATCTTTGTAAGGTCATAGTAATCATTGAATTGCTTGAATTAGTTATCTTATTCCCAAATTTAAATTTCTGAAAATCCTTTGTGCCAAATAACAATACAGTTCTACTATTTTTTAGAGCATGCTAATGAGTCTCAATCAATTTGATTCAACTTGCATAAGATCATAAAAATATTCTAGCTAATAACAAAAATTACCCCATTACATTTTCACTTGATTAGGTTAGGCATTTGATATATTTACTAGCTCATTAGTTCTCGAATTTCTAAATTTTAGACTAGTAATTTTCTGTTATTTTTTCCTATGGCTTAAGAGACGTCTATTTGAGGGATTCCACTTGGAATTGGGATCTAAAACATCCTAGTAAATAAAAGAAAAATACCCATACAATTCTAATTTGATTTTCTTGGTCATTGAGTGAATTATAGTCTCCTATAATAAATCTCTTGTAGGAACAACAATATCTCCTATAACAAACCTCCAATAATTATATACTTACCCAGATATGCTCAAGAAGATTGGTTATTCTCCCTTAGGGTTGAATCAAGAACCCTAGACTCTAAGTCAATGATCAGGGAAGACTAAATACCACTTAGGACTTTCCTCTTTATCCATGCAATACTTTTCATCGATTTGGGATAATTAACAAATTTATGAAATACATAATACAATGATGACTTTCACATCCAATGAAATCCGTTAATGGACCTAAACTCTTTGAAATGTAATGATTTAAATTTACTTTGGTGTGCCCTAACTAGATGTCAAGAAGCATAGGTCTTCAATAGAAGAGGACCAACAATGTATTGGAAAGAAAAGTATGTGTATCCTCTTATTGATGTTGATTTCATAGTTGATGTAGATGTCCAAGTTGCAAATTTTGGTATTGGACACATGTGGACTATTGGATGGTAGCGTGAGATTGGACCAAGTTGGCCCTAAAGGTATCACCATTGAAGGACTATGGTGTCTTCTAAATGAGGCATATATTAAAGGTGATTAAGGTTCGACCAACTGGGAAGAGAATTTCTACAACCCAAGTTCATTGTGGGAGAAGGACGTGTTACCATGATAGGAAGATTGCCTCTTGCCCTATGTTTGTCTTCATTGGAGTAGTGCAAGAGGAAAATAGTGGGAAGAAGTTCCTAAGCAGCTGAGGAGCAACAACAGGTAAGAAGACTCAAAAATGCCTTTTTCTTGAAGGATTACATAGCATCTAGTGAGCATGAAGTCGATATGTGTTGGTTGTATATGGTCTTATGATTAACTAGATGGAAGATTGGAGAAACGAGTTCAATGGCCTAAAGGAGTTGGTTTATTTATACAGGATCGACCCTAGAATGGAAGCAAAGGACCCATATTGTATTCATGACATGAAAAAAGTAGTTTTGATTGGGTTCCATATCATCTAGATTACCAATGTACCTTTTCCTTGTATTAATGTACTAGTGTATGTATGGTGGATATTATCCCTAGTAAGAGAGCCCCGACCTGTGTTATAAATTGATAATATAACCAAGTTGGGTTGTAAAAATTATAAAAATTTGTCTATATTTTATGCACTAATAGGTTTATTGTTGTATATCATTTCAGCGTGCATGGTAGTTTTTTATGATACTTGGATTGGCAGCGTCAACGATTGTAAGATTCTATCCTAGACTCTAGTAACATGGAAAACCAACAAAGTTCAAATTTAAAAACTTTAGTTATTTCAAGGGAAAATTGAATGTCCAATGAGGGAGGAAACATTTTTATTTGTTACATTATCATATATATATTGATATCTGAATTATCACGACAATTTTCAAATCATAGTACCTAGACATTCATCTTGACTTTACAATAATTTCAAACAATGATGTGAAATAATTACTTTCTAGAAAAATATTACAACAATAAAAAATTTTAAAAAGTGTTTAATATAAAGAAAATATATATAATGATTGAGAAATAATATCTGGCCACTAGATAATATTCATTCCTGCCTTCAATGTGCCCATTCTTTCTACAATGTTTACGAGATGTTTCGTATTAAATTCTCCATGGTTGTTTCCTAAAAAAGTAAAATGGACAAGAATCATACTCCAGTAATAAATAGAAAATTTTTATGGAAGACACAAATTAATTATGATTTTTAAATACAAATTTAATTATGAGTTTTGAGATGTTCATGATTTTTTTTTTTTGCCTTGGCTATGTGAAATATATCAGGTGAGTGTTTTGATGTTCATTTGAGTTTGCTAGCCATTTCATTTATATGGCTACACTAATTCCTATATTCTTCTATATCATGGAGAACCCCGTTCATTGTAAAGATCCACACATACACAATTTTCCACTTGCCCTTTTTAAAACTTATTTAAAACGGTTTTGCAAATTTGTCAAGGCACTTACTCTAAACACATATTGCTTTGCAATTTTAAATGAAGCCTTTCAACACCCTACTACAAACATCCCAAAAACAAAAATCAATTAACACTGAATTATAAACTGGAAATAAATAAATAAATAAAAACAAAACATAAATGAAAGTCCTATTGGTAGGATGTGCGTTTAATATTTCATGGCAACAAAAGCATCAGTGACGGAAAAAAAATGAACCTCACAACAAAATAAGCGGCCTAACATGGACGGAAAAACCATGAACCTGGCAGCAAAAACATTTAGGTGACATCTTTTTTCAAAAATAGAAAGCACGAGAATAGAAATTTAAAAAAAGAAAAAGCATCAACCCATCTTTTTCCAAAAAGGAGAAAAGCGAGAATTGAAATTTAAAAAAACCAAAAAATAATGACTCTCAATTCAGAAATGGACACGAGAATTCGGATGATGGCAGCTCAAGCATTTCGTGCTCTCCAGTCTCGCATGGACTCTCGAGGCCTTTCATACGATGGTCATGATTTTTGCAGACTATGAGCCCAACTGGCACTGCAACATAGAGAAACCCTTCGACAATTTCCTTTCCATGAAGCGCGGGTTCGAATCCTGCAGTTCCATGGGATCTGTGTGTTCCATGGATCAAGCATCATAGAGCTGGGATGGAGGGAGCGGAGTTTCGACAGTTTCAGAAATATAAAGTTGCCGTTCTGCAGTCTGCATTTTTCATCAGGTGTTTGATCGGTAATTTTGATAATTTCACCTCTGAAGCTTTATATGCACTTTGCTACTGCTAGATCATTAATAATTTCAAGTAATTGTTAAGAATTTGCTTGGTTACAGTTATTGGATCTTGATGTTTATTTACTGATGCAGGTGCAGGGATATTTGGACAATTGTATGATTCTTCGCTGGGATGGAAGGGAGTGCTGAGGTTGGTCTATATTTGCGATGCCATCCTCGGTTTCTTGACGGCCTTCTCACCCAATTTCTAGGTTTATTTGATTCTCTATTTACTGAGGGGAATTAGCACTAGCGGCGTTGGGCTATCATCCTTCATTTTTGTAATTGAACCCGTTGGGCCGTCAAAGAGAGGACGAGTTGGCATGTCGATTTTGTACTTCTTTTCCCTCGGCATAGCTCTGCTTCCAGCTCTCTCCTACTTTTTTGGCAGCTGGAGATATCTGTACATAGTCGCTTCGATTCCTTCGGCCTTGTATTTCCTTTTCGTTCTGCCATTTGTATCAAAGTCCCCACGATGGCATCTCGTCAAGGGCAGGCTGGAAGATGTCATGAAAGTCATGAGATCGACTATGGCCAAGAACGATAAATCTCTGCTGGTGGGAGTTTCGTTGGCATTGGACGGGTAGGAGCACAATCCTGCAGAACTCGAGGAACCATTGGGAAGCCCGGTGGACGTATTCAAGTCGCCCGTGACGCAGACTAGGATGGTTTTAATAGCATTCATATGGTTGGTTTGTGGTGTGGGGTACTATGGATTAAGCCTGAACATGGTAAATCTAAGTAATAATTTATATGTGAGAGTTTTCCTCAACGCAATCGAAGAAATACGCGCCTACGCCCTCACGGTGGCCATGCTCGACAAATTCGGAAGAAGGGTGATGCTCGTCTCCACCATGCTGTTGAGCAGACTGGCTTGTCTATTGGGAAGCCTGACATCGACGGTACTCAATGTTCAGGGTTCGAATCCCGATCCAACGCTAGTCATGCCCAATTGGGTTGCGAGGCACGTGGGATTCTTCACTGGCGTGCAGTTAGCAAGTGGATTCGTCGAAATATTCAGTATGGCGGGGGTGTATAACTTGATATTGATACACACATGCGAGTTGTTTCCGACAGTAGTCCGGAATGCAGCTCTAAGTTTAATTCAATTATATTTAATTTCATTTCAGTGTTTATTATGTTCATCTTTGCTTTAGTGCAAGAGCTAATTCCATTTCCTAACCTTGTGTTTTTGTTGGGTGCATTGTAAAAATGAAGGGCTGGCGTTGCAACGAAATGAATGAAAGAAGAAAAGAAGTGGTTGTTGTTCAAAGCCCAGTGTATCTAGCTAGAGAAACGAAATTGAATCAAATCCCAATTCCTGATATTTGTATCGGTATCTATTTCCTTTTGATTAGTTTAAAATGGGTGCTTTAGCCATTTTTATTTTGAATTTAAAAATATGCTTCCTCCTCAATAAATCCTATTTTTTCTTCATTGCTTCAATCGACCATTGTACGCATGTCTCACACTCTAGCTTGAACAATTTATCCTCTCCCCTAGGAATTCAAGCATCACTCGCTCTGTATTATTTGGATTTGCTTAGTTTGTAATTTTCCTATATAACACTTCTTCTTCTTTATTAGCTTAGCCCATGGTTGTGTCTTGTGTTCTTTGTTCCTTTACCCTGTGGTTTGGTTGTTGTCCTTTTCCCTTTTGGTATAACTGGTTAGTTGTGTATTGTTTTAAGCATCATCCATGGATTTAAGGCTCTATTTTCCTCAATAATTTTACCCTTGTGCCAAGTGCACAAGGCATGGATTTAAGGCTCCATTTCGCCAATAATTATACCCTTGTGCCAAGTGTATTAGACATGGATTTAAGGCTTTGTTTCCTATTCAATAATTTTATGAGCCATGGATTTAAGCCTCTATTTCCTCCTCAGATCTATCCCCCATACCACTTCTATTAAATTGAATGAATTTTTCATTTAATGCTTTGTTTCCTCTTTAATAATGTCACCCGTTATGAATTTAATGCTTTTTTCCCTCCATTACGAGCCATGGATGTGCCCACCATACCAATGAATTTTTCATTTAATGCTCTGTTTCCCCCTCCATAATTTTAACCATATCATTTCTATCCACCTACGTAAGCATGTCTTTGGATTCAGATTCAGGTTAATGTCTCTGGATTCAGATTCAGGTTAACTACACGTCTCTGTCTATTGTGTTATGCGTCCATCGCTTTAATCTATGGTTTTTAACATGTCAATTAAACCCACTAATAAATTTATTGGCTACTCAAACTCATTAATGGAACCAACTTCCTGCTTCTATCATCTTGCGGTTACCCTTCCTTTCTTTTGACACATTTATTAAACTTAACAATACATACATATAGCTCTATTCTGTGAGTTACTCTTTTTTTCTTATCATCACTGGTTTATTCAACTCTTACATCAATAAAATCCAATCCAGCTCAGCTTTTTTATAGCCCTCTTTAGCTTCAATCCCCCGGAATCAATTACATTACAACCTTCCCCTTCTTTGGGGATTCAACGCCCCCTATCAAGTCTGGTCTAGTTTTAACTAGTCCCTCTATCATTCCTATTGTTTTTTCCGAGGATAGTTTAACGCACATAAATTGAAATGGCCCTCTACATCTATTGTTTTATATTTTTCACAACATCTATTGTTTTATATTTTTCACACAGAAAATCTCTCATATGTTTTAAAATTCAAATTAATTATATCATTACATATAATCGTAATTCATAATATATATTTTTATTTAAATTATATTTATTATTTTGGATTATTCATTAATAACAATATTTGTTTATTTATTTATGATGTGTATATTATTGCATGGTTGTTTCTAGGAATGACCCATAAATCATTGTTATACATATACATTTATGAAAAGTGGGAAGGAATGTAAGTTTATTTTCATATATGCGATATAAATTATTATTGTTATATGCAATTAAAAAATATATAAGTATATAGATAATAATTATATTAAAAACTCGTAATTAATTTAATATTTAGATATACATGATTTAATAATATCACAATTCTAATCCAAAGTAATATAAGAATAGAAATTAATCAATAAATATATAAATTTGTATAGTAGTAATTATTGTTTTATGACACTAACAAAATCTATTGTCAATATGAAGGACAACAATTTTTCGCTATTCAAGGAAAATTAATCCACTTCGAATGACCTGTTGGTGTTCTATAAGATGTCAGATCCCTCTAGGCCTTGGGTCATTATCTCTTTCATGTTTCCTTATGGAAGACCAAATCTTAACCAAGGGGGATCAATTTTAATAATTTTTATTATCTTTTATCAACTATTTTATAATATTAATTTGAAGTTTAAAATTATATTAATCATAATTTTATACGTATTGTATTACACTAATAGGGGTATTGAGTTTAGTACATTCCTTTTGTTTAGTTAATGTTTTAATACATTTTAGTGATGTTTTTACAGTGTCAAAATGTTAAGCAAATAAATTTCAATTGTATCAAATTATTATTTAGATAATAACATTTGGGTCGTAGTGTCTACAATATTGTTTATGTTAGGTTATTTTCTTCATATCTTAGGGTATTTCCTTAATGAGTATATAGTCCAAGTAATCATTTTCTTAGAATGAAACTCAATCTATAAATGATCATACCTTGTTGTAAAAATAGATTGAGTGCCAAATAAAAAATTATTGGGGCATTACTAGATTTAGCAAAATAATAAGATGTGAAAGGTTATAAGTTATTATAATATATAAGCATGGACCATCACCACAGTGGTTGGAAGTTATTCTTTACATAATAATTTAGGCACAAACGAGACATATATAAATTATTGTGATTTTAGTTTGGATTTATTAGAAGCGTCCATGTTTGTCATAACATCAACTGGTATCAAAACATGCATGGCCAAAATATTGGAGTGAGATTTTGACAAACACTCTCTCTTGTTACTATTATTTAAATTATACTTATTTCTAGATGTATATCATTATGACTCACCATATTAAAACTAACATGATACTAAAATGTGTTTAGGTCACCATGAAGGTAACAAGCGTAGAAATAATTATCTGCATTAGAAAGAAAGAAATAATGTAATAAAAAATGCAAATCATACATCAAACATCATAAAAGGATTTGAGAGTGATTTTTTTCCGTTTGATTACGAGGTGCATTTATGTAATTAAAAAATGATCAATGGATTATGTAAATGTATATACTTTGTAAAGTAACTAATAAAATATTGTAATGTATGAACCTCAAAATGTGAAACCAAAATTTTATGAAGCAAGAATTATCTAGTATAAGGATTTAAAGGTGAATCCTTTTTATATCATGTTTTCACTATTTTTTTAAACAATTGAAAGAGGAAAATGTGATAGATCTATATACACCTCTTTTCAGTACATGGTGAAACCTAGTGCCAAAACTAGACAAGAGGACACTAGAAGTTGCTTCATGCAATTAGACTTTTGTTAAACATAAGATGGAAGGGATATCATGGCATGTTGAATAGTTAAATAAAACAAGTCATGCCACTTATTATCTAGCCCATTTACCTTGATTTAGGACAGATGCAGATGAAACAAATGTAACATTTTACTAGCATAAAGTTATTTTATATGTATTCAAATAGATATATCAAATATCTATGTGGAAATATTGCCAACTAACCAATAATGTTAAATAGAATGAGTAAGAGAAATAGAGTGTATGAGTTTCAATTATAGTTCATGACATGATTGAAGATGAGGTTTTATAGGATCATATAAGTTTAAATGACACTATTACAATTGATGGTATGATATCCAAATAATAGAACATGTAATTAATGAAGATTGAATGGATTCAAGCAACCTAGATCAATGCAGATTTAGAAAATGTTGGATTCACAATTTTGCACACCCATATATATTAATTGAATTTAAAATATGATTAAGGAATTGTTTAAGTACGTCAAGATTGCAAAGGAACTAATTAAATATTGCAATATATGAAAATTAAAATCCTTATGAAATTGTATATAAAGTCAATCATATTTAGAACAAAGAGTTAGACATCATCACATTATAAAAAAGATTATGTTTAGATGCCCAATGATTTGAAATAAACTAAAAAGTGACATATTTAAGAACACCTTTTATACATACCTAATGAAACCTATTTCATGAATAACACTAAAATTTTCTCCATGAAAATAGATTTATTTTAAAGCTTGGATTTGAGGGACATCATACCATAAGTAACCAGAGATCTAGAATAACGAAAATAAACCCATAATGACAATAAATTCTAGACATTAAGAGTAATTATAATTGAACAATGAAGGAAAGTGTTAAAATGAGAGAGATATTGTAACTCGAAACATAAATTAACTTTGTATGTTTTAAATGAGCTAAATCAAATATCCATGTCCAATATTTTGTAACTGAGCAATAATGTAAAATAGAGTCCAATAGATTAAGTTATTATTTATGACTTGATCAAAGATAAGTTGGCATAGGATAACATAAGCTTGAGTCATGTTATTAGAAAATATCAGCTGATATCCAAGTATAAAAAGATGTAACTAATGAAGAATACTTGAATTGAAGCTATCTAGAGCAATGCACATTTTGAAAAGGTTTAATCTATAGAATTAAATCTAGAATTTTATTGAAGAAAAACAAAATTAAAAAATAACTTCAAAGAAAGACATGGTCCTTTTTCACTCCCTAGTTTTTATTTTGTAACTAAACATAATCTTTCTAGACTCTAATTACATGATTGTTTTGAAATACTAAAAGTATTAATTCTCTCTAGGATGTCATTCTTTGGCATAAAATAATTTTAAGAACAATATGGAATTGGTGCATTTGAGAATTATATCATTTAGAAAAAGGTGTGGGATGAACTAATATAGGTTAGTTTTCTTGATCATGATATGTTTTGGAAAAATATAACAATTCCATATAATAAAAGTTTGACAATGATTTCCAAATGACACTTTAAAGGTCTATGCATAATTACTTTTGAAGTATAAAAACAATTCCAATCATGACATAACTTCACAAGGATGGTATTTCTTAGATTTGGGCTACACTATCTTCAAATTTGTACTGCACATGTCCATATTGAGGACTTATATATCTTTAATTTTTGTAAGTACATTTCCATACTAATTAATCCCATCCAATTATCCTTAACCTTGGAAAACCAAAACCTAATTGCAACTCTTATGAAAATTCCTTTTTTTCCCAAAAGTGGGGCTAGTTTAAGCTTATAAAAAGCTGAAATCCTTCTCCACTTCAACCGTTAGATACAAAAATTATAATAACAAAATATTGAAATATATATAATAGTGACACTGAAATTATGAAATATTGAGACACAAATTGTGATATTAACAAAAAAA
>APFE030095458.1:0-10403 GCA_000404065.3 Pinus taeda | reverse complement strand
GTGATGAGATGATGGTGAAAATGACTTGAGATCTCCTCCGTTTTATGTGCAATGTTGAGGATGAATTGGGGGCTTGTGTCCCTGTTTTGCTTACTGACTGAACTTGACAATTTGTCCATAATATAAATAAATTTATATCTTCATTTGTACATGTCAGAATCAGATGATCTTTAGATCAATCCTACACCTCTTCGAAAGAGGAATCCAATAAAAATATCAGCTGTCATAAATAAGATGACCCATGTGGAGTTTGGCCCTAGTTGCCAATTTTAACACTTTGATAACTGCTTGTGATATATTTTTACTTAACTTGATTAGCTTCTTCTTTTACATGTTTATTATTGGTGTTCTCTTCATCAAACAACTCCCAAACCATAAAGAACAATAAGACATGAGGACACAAAATAGAGGCGATCAATTGATGAATTCCAAGATCTATGACCTTTGAACAAGACCCTCCAAGACCATGTCAAATCTTTCTTGCTTTCTAACAACCTCTGTAATTTCGATCCCTAGTAGATTATTCTGCAACTTCGACCTGCCCAACAAATTCTTTGCAACTTCGACCTGCTTGGCAAATTCTTCTGTAATTTCGACTTGCCCAACAAATCCTTCTGCAAAAACCTAAGCCTCTATACATGTGGAAAATAATGTAAATTCTTCCTCCTCTCCTCTTTGCTTGAGATGATTCTCTCTCTTAGAGAAGTCGACTTGCAAAGTGACCTTGATGATGCCCTAATTCGACTTTTGCAACTTGACCTTTTCTAGTGCAATAAATTCCCTAATCCTTTTGAACGTGTGGAGAGAAGTAGCCCAAAAACAATCCAAAGATCTTGTCCTTTTTCTTCTTCCTTCATCCTTTTCTTTTCTTCTTTCTCTCTCTTGTGATCGAACTTGTGTGAGTGAAGTGACCGTCCAAAGTGAGGTCGATGTCTCTCTTATATATAGGCCTTCTGCAAGGTCGAATTGCACCCTTTAGGCCGACTTGTCCAATTGAGTAGGCTTACTTGATCTTTGCAACATGACGAGGTCTTGGAGGGTCTTTTGACTAAAATAATTTTTTCTTTACAATATGTAACATGCCCAAATAGGTTTTCAATACATGACAATGACTCAATTGACTTGTAGACTACATAACAAGCCCTAGAAGATCTCAATGGGTGCTTGACCAAAAAATCATTTCCCTTGAGCATGAAAACCATACCTCAAGAATAACAATAATAATTTTTTTTTTCATTAAATATATAAATCATGATTACATATGTCATTATGAAGATCAAACCTAGTTACATATTTCAACACTCCCTCTTAACTAGGGAGGTATTCATAATCCATGCAAGCTACTTGGACATTCTCAATTTGAAGAATTCTCATAAGAAGAGTCAGATTGGTAAGCCATTTATTTGCATTATATCAATCAACATTGTCACATAGCAAGGCCTTGACTAACAACTCTATCTCTCCACAAGATCTGAGCACAACGCTGGTGAGTTTAATGACTGTCAAACACCATCATCATTGTCTCTCAAGGCACATACCCCACCTGGGTGTTCACAGAGTATGTTTTTCCAAGACTATTCCTATCTTGGATTCCCAGTCCTAAAAGAATATCGGTCCTCTTCGACTACTCTTATTTTGGATGCCTTACCACATCCTCAAAGAGTATCAGATGTTAGATGCTTACCCAATCCTCCATTCTCTCTTCGCAATATGAAGACAAGAATGGTGCGTCTATCTCTCCCTCTCAACTAGGTAAGATATACCTATTCCTATAAAGGAATGTACCCAAGCTCCCTCTTATCCAGGGACTTGTCCAAGCTCCTCTTAACCAGGGACTTGCTTCCAACAACTTTTTGCTTTAGGTGGAGATCATGGTACTCTCAACTGCTTGTTGGGGCTCCTCCTTTCAATGTCATGAAGTTCATCCTTTTCATGATGGAGCCTTCATTAGTCGTAGGGCATTGACCATCCATCACTTTCCTTCATGAACAATATTAGCATGTTATCCTTCTCTTCATTGGAAAGTGTTCTTCTAGTCCACATATGGCTTTTCTACATATTGCTACCTCTTCCAAGTCATGTTTCCTTTTGGATCTTCCATCCAACCAAATGAGTGCTAGTTGTAGGTGATACTACACTCTTTTAGTAGCCCTGTATTAACCCATCTAGATATTGTTCAAAAATAAAAAATGAACATCAAATCACAATTACCTTTTGTGATGGCCTTTCATCATGACATTTTTCTTGCTTGCAACATCAACATCTTGCACATTCATAAGCACATCTCTAAGATTTCATATGTGAAGGGTCTCCTTTCTTTACAGACCTTATCACTGTCTTCTTCTATATGGAGATGTCATGATCAATTCTTCTAGTCGTTAGATGTTGACTTCCCTTTTTCTTATGTGACCATAGTTGCATTTTTCACGATCTCTTCTTTCTTTCTTCACATATTGCTTCCTAGGAACTAATAGTTCCTTCATTTTTGTCACTTACCTCATATGGAATATAGGACATATTATGTTGATTTCATCTTGTCAATATGTGAACCATGTCTTTATGCATCTTTTCAAAGGAAGATATCCTTGATCATGCTCACGAGGTAGAGTATTACCCATGCTGTTTGCAACTATATGACACGACTTAATCTATCAAATATATACATACCTCTTTTCTCCTTTTGATCATCTAGACTTCCTTTGAGAGTACTTCAATCATCTTGACCTGTTGCATTCCTTTGTCACTATACCATTATCCTTCTAAACAATGTATTCCACACAGGGTGGAATGATCAGCGAGACACTTGCTTCTTCCAGGTAGAGGTGAACCTTCTAATGAAGATTCCAGTGGAGGATCTTGATTATCCTCATCCTGCAAATGCTCCTTCCAAACGCTGTTGATGTATGATGAAATATTTTTGTCCCTTATCATGCTAGATGACTTTCTTTTACCAATAAGTAATGCTTTTCATGAGGTAACATGACTGCTACATTCATGTAGGCTTCTATTTCAGCTATCGTTTCAAGCTTCTATAATGATGTCATGAGCTCTTACTTCAATTGTATGCTTCCAATACGATGTCATCTCCTAATTTGATGCATCCAATGACACTTACAATGATAGCTATTATTTATAAAACTAAAAGAAAGCTTAGTGAAGGAGATTATCTTAGCCATAGTAGAGATCTCTCACTTTCTCCTTTGATTTCTTCTTCTCAAGTTCTTCCACTTCTTCGGTGATATGGGATTTTTCCCTTCCTCTTTTGTTGTTGTCTTTATTGAGTTTAGGACAATTTCTCTTAGTGCCCATATTCATGACAACCATAGCATTGTATCTTCAACATATCCTTCTTGTTCTTTTCCTGAGGACCAACCTTCCAAATTTTCCTTTCCTCTTAGCCATGGCAGCAAATGCTTGAACTTGCTCGTTTGATCTTACATCGCTTTTTGCCTTCAACTTGGTTTCTTCAATCTTACACAATGACCAAAGTTCACTGAATGGGGTAGCTTCCTTCTTTCCATAGATGCTTGATACAAAGTTGCTCCATTCCTCTGGTAGTGCATTGAGCACCACAGTGGTCATTTTTTTATCAGACATTATTTCTCCCAATTCTTGTAGTTGGCCTCTTATTTCTGATACCCTCATAAAATATGAGGCTATTCCATCTTCCTTTGAGATCTTCATTTTGTATAACTCGTTTCTCAAAGATATCACTTCTCCAACAGTACTTATGAAGAACAATTCTACTAGCTTCTTATATATTTCTTTTGATGTCTCCAATTTTGCAAGATATGGTATGAGGGAATCCTTGATGGAAGGATCCTTCGAGCCCTAATTTCTCCTTTCATATACTTGGCTAGGGCTTGAGCTTCTTCTTTCGGAGGTTTAATGATTGAGCCCTTAACATGTTCAACGACTTCAATTTCTATGAGGATCAAAACTGTCCTCTTCTTCCATGCAAGAAAGTTTGATGACCCAACCAATTTGTTGTTTTCCTTGCAAAATGAAGTCATTTTGATAGCAGATTCAATCATAAATATAAACGTACTTGTCAAGTGAAGATGTTTCTTGATGTCAATATCTTCAACTTGATGCTATCTTGATTTTTGATGATGATGTTGATAATAGAAGATGTCTTCCTTCAAAAGTGATCCTTCAAAGAGAGGGAGATCACCTTGATTCCTCGATGATGATGTCAACGCCGCTTCTTGCTTCCCTTGGATGTAGAGACTTCCAGATGCTTCAATGAGTAGTCCTCCTTTAAGTGGAGGTAGGGCCCAATAGATCTTTTGTTTGTGATGATGATGTGATCTTGTCAAGAATGCTTGAAGTGTATAACCCTTCTTTGGATGAGCTAGGGTTTTGAGGTCTTCTTTCTTTGAGATGCGATGATCCTTGAGATGAATGGTCCTTCTTGATGATTGATGTTCTTGATGATCTTCTTGTGCTTCGACCCTTGAGTGTCCCTTCTTTAAGCTGTCTTTCATTGTCTTGCCACCTTAACTTTGATAACATGTCGAGAAATCTAGGTGCAACTAGATTAGGTGATTTCTCTTCCTTTGATAACTGCTTGTGATATGTTTTTACTTAACTTGATTAACTTCTTCTTTCACATGCTTATTATTAGTGGTCTCTTCATCAAACAATTACCAAACCATAAAGAACAATAAGACAAGAGGACACAAAATATAGGTGATTAGCCAGGGCCAAAACCACTCCAATTGAGAGGAAATGTAATATTCCTAATTGGAATTTAACAACTAATACCAAGCAATGGACTAGGAACAATAAATAAACTGGAACTCGTACGTAATTAAAACACCAAAATGTCCAACAACACAATCTGAGCCATTTTATTAATTTTATGATAAAAGAGTATATAAATTGAGCTGAAATTTTGGAACCTGGGTTTGCTATGCAAGTTGGGTAGAACCCAGAAAGATGGCTCGAACCCAAGTGGTAGAAATGGTCCCGGAGTGATTTGTGCACTATCTAGAAATAATCTGCTACTTTATGCTCACTGGAATGTTGATCTTAGGGTTGAATATTCCTCGGAATGCTCTGAAAATTTAGCTCTTAACTCCTCTCCCAAAACCTAGAAAAACCTAGAAATGGTTTGGCCCAACTCCAAGCCAAAACTGGGCCCACCAAGTGATGCAAATTCCTTAGCTAACTAACAATTCACCCTGCTATAAGAATGTGGATTTCAGGTTTGAATATCGCTCGAAATTTTTTGTAAAATTAGTCGAAGACCCCTCTCAATAAACCAACAAAAACCCAGAAAGGGTTTGGGCTGAATCCACCAACCCCTGGTGACCCCAACAAGTGTAAATTGCCCAATCTAGGTTGAAAATGCCATATAGTTTTGATACTACTGAATTGTGCCCAAATCTACCACGAGAAATTTCTCCCAGCTCTAGCTAAATTCTCCAATGAGAAATACCTCTTATCTTCAGCCTTTATCTCTCCCGAATCCACTTGTTTAAACTCCTGCGCAACACTTGGTCAAATAGCTTCTACACCCCTACCAAAAGATAGAAAAATCGACCCAGGTAATAACTTCCAATCCAGCCCAACGAATCGTTGTCCAAACTGTTGAAGGAAATGTAACTAGGTTTGGTCTTCATAAATGTACTTTTGATATTTGTACTTATTCAAGAAAAGAAATATTATTTTTATAATACATGTCAATGAGTTTCTTGCTCATTGAAATAGGTCTAGCACATGTTAAAGTGCTATAGGTGAGTCAAGGAGTCAAAAGAAAGTTTGAAGACCCTTAAGGGCATGTTACACCATGTATATATTTGTATAAGAGTCAAAGAATATCCCTCTTAGCAAAGACAAGTCCTCTCCATGCAATGACATCACCAAAAGGAGAAAAAACGATGAAGAAAACTCAAGTCGGCCTACTATCCTCAAGTCGGCCTAAGGGAGGGACAATCCTCTATATATAGAGGTTGTCCACCCCACCAACGTCAAACAACTCACCTCTGAAATCAACGAGCAAGAGAAGTCGAGAAAAGAGTGAAAGAAGCCGAATGTAAGGAGCCTCTAGTGCAACAAAGAAGGTGAAGACAAGACCGAAGTTTAAGGGGCTATTCTAAGGGTCGAACATAGTCACACGTGCGAGAAAAAGAGGCCTCTTTGCAGTCATAACAACAACATATTAATCCCATATCTCTCATTGTTTGGGCTAGTAACTTAGGCCTATAAGGCCTTCCACTAGAGCGAAGAAGAGTCTCTCCCAAGCAAAGATAGAAGAAGTCAAATATTCAAGGAAACCACCCACACGTGCGAGAAACTAGGGTTGTTGTGCTGTCACAACAAACCTACAACTACACATCAAGAAGAAACTCGGTTAGTCAAGAAAAAGGAAGGTGTCTCCTTAGGTGAAGTATCTCACTAAGTATAAAAGACAAGTATCTCTTCTAGGGTTCACATAAACAAGGTCTATCTCTAGTCAAAGAAGGAAGAAGGAGGACAAAGTGCCAGAAGAAGGAGGACGAAGTGCCAGAAAAGGTGTAGGAAAGAGGAAGGATTTGACTTGTGCTTGGAGGATATTCTTTTCAAGGGTCTAGGGTTTGGCATTGATCAATAAGAAGCTTCAATAAGAGAAACTTTTAAAAGGGTTTTCCTCTCAAGAGAAGAGATGTTTTGGCCCTGGCAGAGAGGCAACATCTTGTGTTCTTGTTCTTATGTTTTTGGTAGCAGTTGGATGAAGCACACACATGCATTAATAAGAAGAAGAAGATTAAGCTAACAAGAAAAGTAAAAGAACTCCACAAATTGTTATCAAGTAAAGAAGAATCACAATACACCTAATTGCCCTTGATTCTTCAACACAAACTCTGATCTAACAATAAGAAAATTCCCTGCAAAAGCCCGAAGCCTCTAACGCACGTGTGCTCCCATAATGTGCTCCGCAAAAATACTTCTGCGCTCAAGAAATATGCATTGCTGAGTAAACTCTTGCAATGATGTCCAATGGAAGCTCTGAATTGAGCTCTCCAAATTGTCTCACTAGGGAGACATTCGAAGTTCTTTGAAATGAGGGTGGAGGGTGGAATTCCCGCTTGGAAATTCCTTGTGCTGAACAACATGGGTTGTCTTGGCTAAGCAACTGAAGAGAACTAGTGTTAAATTGTCAAATAATCAAAAGATAGCAAATGCAGGCCTCCAAGCTCTATTTATAATTGCTAGCGCTCTCCCTTGGTGGTTCCCACCTTACACTAATAAAATATTACTTCGCTGCCATTCTTCATTAAAATAATAATTTCCACTTTTCTCCCACAAAATAATATTTTCTCCTTTTTATTTAATATCACCAAAAATTAGAAAAACTCCTTAGTGAGTTTTGCACTCACCAAAATTGAGAACATTACAGGAAAACCCACAATAATTCTTCTCTTCTTATAGACCTTCAATTGACGAATTCCAAGACCTATGACCCTTGACCAAGATCCTCCAAAACAAAGTCAAATATTTTCTGCTTTCCAACATCTTCTGCAATTTCGATCCCCAATGGATTATTCTACTACTTCGACCCGCCCAACAAATTCTTTTGCAATTTCGACCTACCCGACAATTTTTTTTGCAATTTCGACTTGCCTAACAAATCCTTTTGCAAAAACACTAGCCTTTGTATGTGTGGAAAATAATGGTAAATTCTTCCTCCTTTCCTCTTTGCTTGAGATGGTTCTCTCTTCTAGAGAACTCAACTTTCAAAGTGACCTTGATGATACCCTAATTCGAATTCAGCAACTCGACCTTTTCTATTGCAATAAATACACTAATCTTTTCACACGTGTGGAGAGAACTAGCCCAAAAACATTTCCAAGATCTCGTCATTTTTCTTCTTCATCCTTCTTTTATTATCTTCTTTCTTTCTCTTGTGATCGAACTTGTGTGATTGAAGTGAGTGTCCAAAGTGAGTTCAAGGTCTCTCTTATATATAGGCCTTTTGCAAGGTTGAATTGCACCCTTTGGGCTGACTTGATCTTTTCAACATGACGAGGTCTTAGAGGGTCTTTTGACTCAAATAATTTTTTCTTTAAAATATATAACATGCCCAAATGGATCTTCAATACATGACAATGACTCAGTTGACTTGTAAACTACATAACGAGCCCTAGAAGCACATAATGGGTGCTTAACCAAAAAATAAAATTCCCTTGAGCATGAAACCCATGCCTCAAGAATTAAAATAATAAATTTATTTTCTCTTTTCATTAAATACATAAAATCATGATTACATATGTCATTATGAAGACCGAACCTAGTTACATATTTCAACAATGGTCTCTTTTCTGATTTCAGCTTCTTTGCAGAAGTCAATAAAATCACTGGAAGTGAACTCTTTTCCATTGCTAGATTGAAAATTTTGATTTGCTTTCCAGTTTGTTCTTGTACTAGAGCTTTGTAAGTTTTGAACATGATAAAATCTTGACTTCTATTTTTTAGAAAATAAATTCATGTTTTGTGAGAAAAATCATCCACAAAGGTAATATAATACAAGTAACCACCAAGAGAAGTTATAGCATTGGTCCACATAAATCAGAATGTACAAGATGCAACACCTGACTGGTTCTACTTTTGCTTGAAGGGAATGGTCCATTCACTTGCTTTCCGCTTGCGCGTCTTTGGCAAACACCATCATGATCAGATTTGATTTATGGCATTCCAGAAACCATCTTTCTCACATGAGGTAATGCTTTGCAGTGCAAGTGAGCAAACCTTCGGTGCCAAAGTTCACTTTGATGATTGATATCATGGATTAGTGCATGAATAGGTCTTCCACTGATTTTGTATAGACCTTCACATCTAGATCCTAGAGTGAGGGCATCTCTCATGTTGGATCTCGATGGCCATGTGAGAACTTTACCATTTATGAAAGCAACTTTCATTCCTTTATCTTCTAAAGCTAATATGGACACAAGATTCTTCTTTTAACTAGGTACACAAAACTTCTTGAAGAGTCAAAATTTTACCTTGATCTAGATGGAAAGAAACGAAACCCAATCCCTTTATGGGATATGTAGGTTTATCTCCAAGAATGATGTCCAAATATGTCTCCCTCTCAACTAGATTGGAGAGTACTTTGTAGCCAGTAAGGTGCCTTGAAGCATCACTATCAACCAACGAACTATCACAAGAATCTACATGAGATGAACTAGAAAGAGCAAAAACAAGAAAGTACTCTGATTGAGTCTTAGTTGCATTATTATCATACCTTTGGTTCCTTGAGGAACCATAGTTTCTTTTGTGAGCAAAAGGAGCTTCTCTTTTTCTTCTATAATCAGATTTGTTGGAACGATTTTTGAAGTTGGATTTTGATGTTCTTTTGTTTTCTGAACAATCACGAGCATAGTGGCCATGCTTGCGACCATTGTAGTATTGGACTTTTGATAAGTCTCTGGTCTATTAAGAGGAGTTGTTGGGAGCAAACTCTCTCGATTAATGCATTCTTCTTCTTCTTTACTTATACAACAAAGGCAATAGGTTCTCCCTCCTCATGCTTGGGAATTGTCTCTCTGGAAATCATTCTGGGTTCTTCTAGACTCCACTTTCCTAGGAGCTCATCAAATGTAGGAAGCATGTCATTATTACTGATGGTACTAATAAAAATGTCCCAAGAAAAAGGAAGACCTCCAAGCGTAATTAGTACAAGTTCTTTATTGGAAACAACTTCACCAGAAGTTGATTGCTGATCTTTTATTTTTGATACCCTCATGAAGTATGCTTGAATGGTTTCTCCTTTGTTCATCTTAATATCCTTTCGCTGATTCTTCAGAGCAAGAATTTGACTCAAGTTGTTCACTTGATACATTCCAATCAGTTTGTCATACATTTTCTTTCTTCAAACTAGAGACATAAATAATGAGGTGGTCTCCAAGAGAGTCAAGGATAATCTTTTTAGCGTTGACTTCTCCTTTCTTGTATTTGGCTTTAATAGCAACATTGGAGTTTTCCGCTGGTTCTGCTACCTCTCCTTCAACATACTCTAGAACATCATGTTCCTCAAGGGTAATATCCAATCTAGCCCTCCAAGGGAAGAAATTTGAAGCATCAAGCAACTTCTCTTCATTCTTAAAGTAAGAGGAAAACATCTTGATCTACTCAAAATTTCACCAACAAATAGAAAGGGACAAGAAGATATATTTCAGCTGTAAATGAGATATTTCCGCAGCAAAAGGGAAGATAAATTTCATCAAAAAATGACCAACAAGTAGAAGGAACAACAAGAGATATTTTAGCAGAAAGAGAGCTGCAAATGAAGTGGACAACAAACTATATTTCAGCAGAAAGAGAGCTGCAAATGGAGCGGACAACAAGAGATATTCCAGTAGAAAGAGAGTTGGAAATGGAGATGACAACAAGAGATATTCCAACAGAAAGAGAGTTGG
>APFE030095452.1:0-16864 GCA_000404065.3 Pinus taeda | reverse complement strand
TTCAATGACACTTATAAACCAAAAAACACATGCTGCCATGGAGCTTTATAACACAACTCGATACAACATTTACATCATATCATATTGTTGAATACATAATCAACATATCATGAACACCATATCGCTTATTGGAGCTTTATAACACAACTCGATGTGGTATTTACATACATATGCATATATAGACATAACCAAAACACAAGATCAAACATATCTAGAAAGACATTTGATCAACCAACAAATAGAGAAGGATACATAGCCCACATTTGATCATCCATCTCCTATGTAGCTTCATTAGGCCCAAAGTCCTTCCACTACACTTTAACTTGCTCGATTCTAAAGCATGAGCACTTTTCACTACAAAATGCACTGAGGTTCTGGCTGGAATTCTCCTTTTAGATCTATCTGCAATATAGACCAGTTAAGCACATGATCAACATCTTTCACATACTTCTCAAGCAATGACACATGGACAACATCATGGACATTCACTGTCAAAGGCAGTGCAAATCGGTAAGTTATTGGTCCAATCCTCTCAAGAATCTTGAAAGGTCCACAATACGAAGGTGCCAGCTTGGCACATGATCCAATCCTCAAGGAACTCTTCTTGGGATTGATGCACAAATACACCTTTTCCCCAACCTGAAACTCCATAAACACCTTGTGTTGATCTACATAACTCTTCTGCCTATCCTGTGATACCTTTAGATTCTTCTTGATTACCTGCATTTCCTGTTCGATCTCTACCAACATGCCTGGTCCAATCAACACCCCAGACACTAGATCACTCTAGCTAATAGGAGTATTATAATTCTTCCCATAAAGTGTCTCAAATGGACTCATCCTTCGTGACTCCTGATACCCATTGTTGTACGCAAACTCCACCAGTGGAAGATACTCTTCCCACTTTCATTGTTGATGCATAACATACATTCTCAACGTGTCCTCCAAAATATTGTTGACCCTCTCTATCTGTCCATCTGTCTATGGATGATAAGTTGTATTGAAGGCCAACTTTCTACCCAAACCTACAAATAACTCTTTCAAAAACCTGGAAGTGAACTTGGCATCTTTGTTTGACACAATCTTCCTAGGAATACCATGTAACCTCACTATCTCTCTGATGAAGACTTGTGATACCTCACTATTTCAATTCGTAGACTTCACTGCAATGAAGTGTGCTACCTTTATCAACCCATCCACCACAACCATAATAGAATCATGTTGTCTAGATGTCCTCATCAAACCTATAGTGAATTCCATGGAAATGACCTCCCATTTCCACTATGGAATCAGAATCGGCTGTAGTAAACCACCTGGATGCTTACACTCCACTTTTACTTGTTGACAATCCAAACACATCACAACAAACTTTGTCACCTCTTTCTTCAAGTTCAGCCAATGGTATAACTTCTTAATCACTATCAATGTCTTTTGATATCCCGAGTGACCTGAATATGGCTTAACATGAAATTCCCTCAAGATAAGATTCTTGAGATCATTGTTGTCTGACACATAGATCATGTCCCTAAATCCGGCCAAACTATCTAACGTGAGATGATATTCCACATCCAATTCACCTATACCCTGCTACTGTAACTTGTGCTTAAGTTGTTGGTACCTGTCATCCTATTGTCTTGCCTGCAAGATCTGTTCCTGTAAATCTATCCCATATGAACTCATAGCTACTATGAGATTTACATGCACTCTTCTACTAAGGGCATATTCAACCTTGTTCTCTTTACCCTTAATGCACCTGATCTCGAAGTCAAACTCACTTATCGTAGCGAACCACCTAGCTTTCCTGACATTCAAATTAGGTTGGTCAAATAAGTATCTCAATATATTGTAATCACTCATCAAGATGAACCTCCTGCAAATAAGATAGTGTCTCCACATCTTCAATGCATGAATTATTATTTCCAACTCAAGATCATGTGTCACATAGTTTTGCTTGTGCTCATTCAATTTCCTTGACTCATAGCATACTACCTATCCTTCCTGCATCAGGACTCCACCGAGTCCTCTCTTGCAAGCATTTGTACATACCACAAAATCTTTGTCTAGATTTGCAATCTTTAGAATTTGACCATTTGTAAGCAAATGCTTTAACTGCTCAAAACTAGCTGCACATTCCTCTGTCCATTCAAATTTCTTCCCTTTTCATTGCAAGGATATAATATGATAGGCAATCTGTGAGAAGTTCCTGATGAACCACCCATAATAACCTGTTAAACCCATGAAGGATTTGGTCTCGTCCCCATTCCTAGGAGTTTCCCACTCCATGATAGCTGTGATCTTTTCAGGGTCCTTTACTATACCTCACTTAGAAACCACATGCCCTAAGTAACGTACCTATGTCTAAAAGAAAATACATATACTAAGATTGGCATGCAACTGATCTTGTCTTACACTGTTGCTAAATGTTCTGCATGCTCTTCCTCTTTCTTAGAATATATCAATATGTCATCAATGAATACAATCACAAACTTGTCGAGAGAAGGATGCAACACATTATTCATCAAACACATGAAAGTAGTTGGAGCATGAGTAAAACCAAAATGCACTACTACAACCTCATAATGCCCATACCTGGTCCGAAAAGAAGTCTTGTAGATGACATCTTCTTTAATGTGTACCTAGTGATATCATGATCTCAAGTCAATCTTCGAGAACATTGTTGCTCCCTTCAACTGATTGAACAAGTCATCAACCTACAACAAAGGGTACATGTTCTTAATGGTCATCTTGTTCAACTACCTGTAATCAATACACAACTCGAGAGTACCATCCTTCTACTTCACAAACAATACTTGTGCACCCCAAGGCGACACACTTGACCTAATGTATCCCTTGTCAAGAATTTCCTTCAACTACAACTTCAATTCCATTAATTTTGAAGTGCTCATCCTGTACGGTGCTTTTGATGCTGGTGCCACTGTAGGCATCAACTCAACAGAAAAATCCACTTCCCTGTGGGGTTGTAACTCTGAGATTTTTGTTGGGAACACATCCTGAAACTGCTGCAAAATCGGATACCTCTTCATGACTTTCCTATCCTCAACATCCTTACCTTTATCACTCGAAATATGAACTACAAACAATACACATCCTTTCTTACGACTACACTTTCCTTGCATAGCTGTAACCATTCCAAGTGATGTCACCTTCTTCTTACTCTGCAATATTCTTTGTTCCCCATTGTCATCTAAGCATTGAATAGACTTTTCATAGCAATCCCCCTTAGTCCTATGAATATAAACCCAATCCATACCCAACAACATATTGTATGATCCCAACGGAAGAACATTTAGATGCGCTGATGTGGACATGCCATTCAACTCGAATGCACAAGCTCTTACCCAATGATGTAGTCTTTTCTTAGTACCTGTATCCAACTGCACTAACTAATAATTTGCATGTGCTTCTTTATTCAAACCACAGCTATCCACCAGGTAAGTATTGATATAACTATAGTTAAATCTAGGTTCAATCAAAATAGAAATAACTTGATCACAAATCTTACCTTCCATCTCGATAATAGATGCCTAATGATCAACCTGCTTATTATCCAAACGTGCATAAATCCAAGGAATACTTTGTGCAACATCCCCCACTGTATGTGCCTCCTAAGCATTGTAAACCTACGTTCTGCCAACCTGATACTGTGGAAAATATCTCCTGCGATGTTCCTTGCCACAAGTCCAACACTGTAAAGACTTCCTGCCATCACCCTTGTTCTAATCCTCAGACTGGAATCCTTTTCCTCTGTCAACTGCATTGAACTTCTTGTGGGGCGTTGCATTATCCTTGTCATCTGTATCTTATGGTTTTCCTCTCTTCTTAACCCACTTTCCTTTATTCTTCTCATTACCTTTCCAATCATGCTTAGACTCAAACCTGTGCTTCAATTGCTCATAACAATGCTTCAAATTCTGATGGCTTCCACCAACGATCTAGGCTCATCAAACTCAATCCTATCTTTGAATGATATCGACAACCCACTGATGAATCTTTGAATATTTGCTTTCTCCTCCTTGAGATATGCAAGAATATACTAGTATACTCCTAATTAGTCATAGATCCCATCTTCAACTCATAGAATTCCTTTTCCTTTTCATCATAGTATCTCTTAGATAAGTACTTCTTCCTAAAAAGTCTATCGAGCTCACTCCAAGTCAACTCCTCTTCCCGAATGCCTCTGACATTTTTAACATCTTCCCACCAAATGTTTGCTTTCCCTTTAATACTGCGGGGCTCCATAGTGTTTGTTCCAACCAACAGTTCTAGGAGCTAATAATTCAACCCATAGCCATAAGGAACCTAAGCACCAATTAGAAAATAACCAGTGGAGAAAACCCACAACACCATGGTTACCTATTAAACAGAAAGTCTAGGCAAAACCACTATCAATCTAAGCAATTGTCCATGCCAATGACATATCATAACCAAATAACCACATGCATATTCCATGCATGCCAAAACTAGCAAGGAAATCATAAATACAACTCGAAACCTACAAAGCAATCCCATTGTAGTTGTTGATCCCGCTATCCCCTTACGCTTTCCTACTTTCCTTTGCCTTCTTTCTCCAAGTCCAATGAAAACTAGAGTGCTCCAAGACTTCTCTAAGTGTGCAAGAGTATGAAAGAGAGAGAGAGCTCCAAAACTAAAATGACAAAAGCTAAACCAACAAAAGCTATAAACTGATCCTCAGAAGCCTTTTTATCATTGAGGCCTCTATTTTCTCCATTTTGCTCTATTTTTCCTTCAATTTTATTCCTCATGCAATTATGTGACCTTTCACTTCCCTTTTCAACTATTTTCCATTAATTTCATAAATAAATGTTAATTAATGCCTCTTTGACTTTGCCAATTTCCATAGCCATTTATTAATTACCAGTGATCCCCATCACTATGTTTTTGCCCAATATTCAACTTGGAATATGTGTCCCATGACCTTGGTCTTATTTTTGTTTATTTAAATAAGAAATCAACCAGGGGCTACTACAAACTCCTCCCCCTTGGGAGAACACCGTCCTTAGTGTTCAATGGCACTTATAAACCAAAAAACACATGCTGCCATGGAGCTTTATAACACAACTCGATACAACATTTACATCATATCATATTGTTGAATACATAATCAACATATCATGAACACCATATCGCTTATTGGAGCTTTATAACACAACTCGATGTGGTATTTACATACATATGCATATATAGACATAACCAAAACACAAGATCAAACATATCTAGAAAGACAATTGATCAACCAACAAATAGAGAAGGATACATAGCCCGCATTTGATCATCCATCTCCCATGTAGCTTCATTAGGCCCAAAGTGCTTCCACTACACTTTAACTTGCTCGATTCTAAAGCATGAGCACTTTTCACTACAAAATGCACTGAGGTTTTGGCTGGAATTCTCCTTTTAGATCTATCTGCAATATAGACCAGTTAAGCACATGATCAACATCTTTCACATACTTCTCAAGCAATGACACATGGACAACATCATGGACATTCACTGTCAAAGGCAGTGCAAATCGGTAAGTTATTGGTCCAATCCTCTCAAGAATCTTGAAAGGTCCACAATACGAAGGTGCCAGCTTGGCACATGATCCAATCCTCAAGGAACTCTTCTTCGGATTGATGCACAAATACACCTTTTCCCCAACCTGAAACTCCATAAACAACTTGTGTTGATCTACATAACTCTTCCGCCTATCTTGTGATACCTTTAGATTCTTCTTGATTACCTGCATTTCCTGTTCGATCTCTACCAACATGCCTGGTCCAATCAACACCCCGGTCACTAGATCACTATAGCTAATAGGAGTATTATAATTCTTCCCATAAAGTGTCTCAAACGGACTCATCCTTCGTGACTCCTGATACCCATTGTTGTACGCAAACTCCACCAGTGGAAGATACTCTTCCCACTTTCATTGTTGATGCATAACATACATTCTCAACGTGTCCTCCAAAATATTGTTGACCCTCTCTATCTGTCCATCTGTCTATGGATGATAAGTTGTATTGAAGGCCAACTTTCTACCCAAACCTACAAATAACTCTTTCAAAAACCTGGAAGTGAACTTGGCATCTTTGTTTGACACAATCTTCCTAGGAATACCATGTAACCTCACTATCTCTCTGATGAAGACTTGTGATACCTCACTATTTCAATTCGTAGACTTCACTGCAATGAAGTGTGCTACCTTTATCAACCCATCCACCACAACCATAATAGAATCATGTTGTCTAGATGTCCTCATCAAACCTATAGTGAATTCCATGGAAATGACCTCCCATTTCCACTATGGAATCAGAATCGGCTGTAGTAAACCACCTGGATGCTTACACTCCACTTTTACTTGTTGACAATCCAAACACATCACAACAAACTTTGTCACCTCTTTCTTCAAGTTCAGCCAATGGTATAACTTCTTAATCACTATCAATGTCTTTTGATATCCCGAGTGACCTGAATATGGCTTAACATGAAATTCCCTCAAGATAAGATTCTTGAGATCATTGTTGTCTGACACATAGATCATGTCCCTAAATCCGGCCAAACTATCTAACGTGAGATGATATTCCACATCCAATTCACCTATACCCTGCTACTGTAACTTGTGCTTAAGTTGTTGGTACCTGTCATCCTATTGTCTTGCCTGCAAGATCTGTTCCTGTAAATCTATCCCATATGAACTCATAGCTACTATGAGATTTACATGCACTCTTCTACTAAGGGCATATTCAACCTTGTTCTCTTTACCCTTAATGCACCTGATCTCGAAGTCAAACTCACTTATCGTAGCGAACCACCTAGCTTTCCTGACATTCAAATTAGGTTGGTCAAATAAGTATCTCAATATATTGTAATCACTCATCAAGATGAACCTCCTGCAAATAAGATAGTGTCTCCACATCTTCAATGCATGAATTATTATTTCCAACTCAAGATCATGTGTCACATAGTTTTGCTTGTGCTCATTCAATTTCCTTGACTCATAGCATACTACCTATCCTTCCTGCATCAAGACTCCATCGAGTCCTCTCTTGCAAGCATTTGTACATACCACAAAATCTTTGTCTAGATTTGCAATCTTTAGAATTTGACCATTTGTAAGCAAACGCTTTAACTGCTCAAAACTAGCTGCACATTCCTCTGTCCATTCAAATTTCTTCCCTTTTCATTGCAAGGATATAATACGATAGGCAATCTGTGAGAAGTTCCTGATGAACCACCTATAATAACCTGTTAAACCCATGAAGGATTTGGTCTCGTCCCCATTCCTAGGAGTTTCCCACTCCATGATAGCTATGATCTTTTCAGGGTCCTTTACTATACCTCCCTTAGAAACCACATGCCCAAAGTAACGTACCTATGTCTAAAAGAAAATACATATACTAAGATTGGCATGCAACTGATCTTGTCTTACATTGTTGCTAAATGTTCTGCATGCTCTTCCTCTTTCTTAGAATATATCAATATGTCATCAATGAATACAATCACAAACTTGTCGAGAGAAGGACGCAACACACTATTCATCAAACACATGAAAGTAGTTGGAGCATGAGTAAAACCAAAATGAACTACTACAACCTCATAATGCCCATACCTGGTCCGAAAAGAAGTCTTGTAGATGACATCTTCTTTAATGTGTACCTAGTGATATCATGATCTCAAGTCAATCTTCGAGAACATTGTTGCTCCCTTCAACTGATTGAACAAGTCATCAACCTACAACATAGGGTACATGTTCTTAATGGTCATCTTGTTCAACTACCTGTAATCAATACACAACTCGAGAGTACCATCCTTCTACTTCACAAACAATACTTGTGCACCCCAAGGCGACACACTTGACCTAATGTATCCCTTGTCAAGAATTTCCTTCAACTACAACTTCAATTCCATTAATTTTGAAGTGCTCATCCTGTACGGTGCTTTTGATGCTGGTGCCACTGTAGGCATCAACTCAACAGAAAAATCCACTTCCCTGTGGGGTTGTAACTCTGAGATTTTTGTTGGGAACACATCCTGAAACTGCTGCAAAATCGGATACCTCTTCATGACTTTCCTATCCTCAACATCCTTACCTTTATCACTCGAAATATGAACTACAAACAATACACATCCTTTCTTACGACTACACTTTCCTTGCATAGCTGTAACCATTCCAAGTGATGTCACCTTCTTCTTACTCTGCAATATTCTTTGTTCCCCATTGTCATCTAAGCATTGAATAGACTTTTCATAGCAATCCCCCTTAGTCCTATGAATATAAACCCAATCCATACCCAACAACATATTGTATGATCCCAACGGAAGAACATTTAGATGCGCTGATGTGGACATGCCATTCAACTCGAATGCACAAGCTCTTACCCAATGATGTAGTCTTTTCTTAGTACCTGTATCCAACTGCACTAACTAATAATTTGCATGTGCTTCTTTATTCAAACCACAGCTATCCACCAGGTAAGTATTGATATAACTATAGTTAAATCTAGGTTCAATCAAAATAGAAATAACTTGATCACAAATCTTACCTTCCATCTCGATAATAGATGCCTAATGATCAACCTGCTTATTATCCAAACGTGCATAAATCCAAGGAATACTTTGTGCAACATCCCCCACTGTATGTGCCTCCTAAGCATTGTAAACCTACGTTCTGCCAACCTGATACTGTGGAAAATATCTCTTGCGATGTTCCTTGCCACAAGTCCAACACTGTAAAGACTTCCTGCCATCACCCTTGTTCTAATCCTCAGACTGGAATCCTTTTCCTCTGTCAACTGCATTGAACTTCTTGTGGGGCGTTGCATTATCCTTGTCATCTGTATCTTATGGTTTTCCTCTCTTCTTAACCCACTTTCCTTTATTCTTCTCATTACCTTTCCAATCATGCTTAGACTCAGACCTGTGCTTCAATTGCTCATAACAATGCTTCAAATTCTGATGGCTTCCACCAACGATCTAGGCTCATCAAACTCAATCCTATCTTTGAATGATATCGACAACCCACTGATGAATCTTTGAATATTTGCTTTCTCCTCCTTGAGATATGCAAGAATCTACTAGTATACTCCTAATTAGTCATAGATCCCATCTTCAACTCATAGAATTCCTTTTCCTTTTCATCATAGTATCTCTTAGATAAGTACTTCTTCCTAAAAAGTCTATCGAGCTCACTCCAAGTCAACTCCTCTTCCTGAATGCCTCTGACATTTTTAACATCTTCCCACCAAATCTTTGCTTTCCCTTTAATACTGCGGGGCTCCATAGTGTTTGTTCCAACCAACGGTTCTAGGAGCTAATAATTCAACCCATAGCCATAAGGAACCTAAGAACCAATTAGAAAATAACCAGTGGAGAAAACCCACAACACCATGGTTACCTATTAAACAGAAAGTCTAGGCAAAACCACTATCAATCTAAGCAATTGTCCATGCCAATGACATATCATAACCAAATAACCACATGCATATTCCATGCATGCCAAAACTAGCAAGGAAATCATAAATACAACTCGAAACCTACAAAGCAATCCCATTGTAGCTGTTGATCCCGCTATCCCCTTACGCTTTCCTACTTTCCTTTGCCTTCTTTCTCCAAGTCCAATGAAAACTAGAGTGCTCCAAGACTTCTCTAAGTGTGCAAGAGTATGAAAGAGAGAGAGAGCTCCAAAACTAAAATGACAAAAGCTAAACCAACAAAAGCTATAAATTGATCCTCAGAAGCCTTTTTATCATTGAGGCCTCTATTTTCTCCATTTTGCTCTATTTTTCCTTCAATTTTATTCCTCATGCAATTATGTGACCTTTCACTTCCCTTTTCAACTATTTTCCATTAATTTCATAAATAAATGTTAATTAATGCCTCTTTGACTTTGCCAATTTCCATAGCCATTTATTAATTACCAGTGATCCCCATCACTATGTTTTTGCCCAATATTCAACTTGGAATATGTGTCCCATGACCTTGGTCTTATTTTTGTTTATTTAAATAAGAAATCAACCAGGGGCTACTACAAAATCCTCCCCCTTGGGAGAACACCGTCCTTAGTGTTCAATGACACTTATAAACCAAAAAACACATGCTGCCATGGAGCTTTATAACACAACTCGATACAACATTTACATCATATCATATTGTTGAATACATAATCAACATATCATGAACACCATATCGCTTATTGGAGCTTTATAACACAACTCGATGTGGTATTTACATACATATGCATATATAGACATAACCAAAACACAAGATCAAACATATCTAGAAAGACATTTGATCAACCAACAAATAGAGAAGGATACATAGCCCGCATTTGATCATCCATCTCCCATGTAGCTTCATTAGGCCCAAAGTGCTTCCACTACACTTTAACTTGCTCGATTCTAAAGCATGAGCACTTTTCACTACAAAATGCACTGAGGTTCTGGCTGGAATTCTCCTTTTAGATCTATCTGCAATATAGACCAGTTAAGCACATGATCAACATCTTTCACATACTTCTCAAGCAATGACACATGGACAACATCATGGACATTCACTGTCAAAGGCAGTGCAAATCGGTAAGTTATTGGTCCAATCCTCTCAAGAATCTTGAAAGGTCCACAATACGAAGGTGCCAGCTTGGCACATGATCCAATCCTCAAGGAACTCTTCTTGGGATTGATGCACAAATACACCTTTTCCCCAACCTGAAACTCCATAAACACCTTGTGTTGATCTACATAACTCTTCTGCCTATCCTGTGATACCTCTAGATTCTTCTTGATTACCTGCATTTCCTGTTCAATCTCTACCAACATGCCTGGTCCAATCAACACCCCGGTCACTAGATCACTCTAGCTAATAGGAGTATTATAATTCTTCCCATAAAGTGTCTCAAATGGACTCATCCTTCGTGACTCCTGATACCCATTGTTGTACGCAAACTCCACCAGTGGAAGATACTCTTCCCACTTTCATTGTTGATGCATAACATACATTCTCAACGTGTCCTCCAAAATATTGTTGACCCTCTCTATCTGTCCATCTGTCTATGGATGATAAGTTGTATTGAAGGCCAACTTTCTACCCAAACCTACAAATAACTCTTTCAAAAACCTGGAAGTGAACTTGGCATCTTTGTTTGACACAATCTTCCTAGGAATACCATGTAACCTCACTATCTCTCTGATGAAGACTTGTGATACCTCACTATTTCAATTCGTAGACTTCACTGCAATGAAGTGTGCTACCTTTATCAACCCATCCACCACAACCATAATAGAATCATGTTGTCTAGATGTCCTCATCAAACCTATAGTGAATTCCATGGAAATGACCTCCCATTTCCACTATGGAATCAGAATCGGCTGTAGTAAACCACCTGGATGCTTACACTCCACTTTTACTTGTTGACAATCCAAACACATCACAACAAACTTTGTCACCTCTTTCTTCAAGTTCAGCCAATGGTATAACTTCTTAATCACTATCAATGTCTTTTGATATCCCGAGTGACCTGAATATGGCTTAACATGAAATTCCCTCAAGATAAGATTCTTGAGATCATTGTTGTCTGACACATAGATCATGTCCCTAAATCCGGCCAAACTATCTATCGTGAGATGATATTCCACATCCAATTCACCTATACCCTGCTACTGTAACTTGTGCTTAAGTTGTTGGTACCTGTCATCCTATTGTCTTGCCTGCAAGATCTGTTCCTGTAAATCTATCCCATATGAACTCATAGCTACTATGAGATTTACATGCACTCTTCTACTAAGGGCATATTCAACCTTGTTCTCTTTACCCTTAATGCACCTGATCTCGAAGTCAAACTCACTTATCGTAGCGAACCACCTAGCTTTCCTGACATTCAAATTAGGTTGGTCAAATAAGTATCTCAATATATTGTAATCACTCATCAAGATGAACCTCCTGCAAATAAGATAGTGTCTCCACATCTTCAATGCATGAATTATTATTTCCAACTCAAGATCATGTGTCACATAGTTTTGCTTGTGCTCATTCAATTTCCTTGACTCATAGCATACTACCTATCCTTCCTGCATCAGGACTCCACCGAGTCCTCTCTTGCAAGCATTTGTACATACCACAAAATCTTTGTCTAGATTTGCAATCTTTAGAATTTGACCATTTGTAAGCAAATGCTTTAACTGCTCAAAACTAGCTGCACATTCCTCTGTCCATTCAAATTTCTTCCCTTTTCATTGCAAGGATATAATATGATAGGCAATCTGTGAGAAGTTCCTGATGAACCACCTATAATAACCTGTTAAACCCATGAAGGATTTGGTCTCGTCCCCATTCCTAGGAGTTTCCCACTCCATGATAGCTGTGATCTTTTCAGGGTCCTTTACTATACCTCACTTAGAAACCACATGCCCTAAGTAACGTACCTATGTCTAAAAGAAAATACATATACTAAGATTGGCATGCAACTGATCTTGTCTTACACTGTTGCTAAATGTTCTGCATGCTCTTCCTCTTTCTTAGAATATATCAATATGTCATCAATGAATACAATCACAAACTTGTCGAGAGAAGGACGCAACACACTATTCATCAAACACATGAAAGTAGTTGGGGCATGAGTAAAACCAAAATGAACTACTACAACCTCATAATGCCCATACCTGGTCCGAAAAGAAGTCTTGTAGATGACATCTTCTTTAATGTGTACCTAGTGATATCATGATCTCAAGTCAATCTTCGAGAACATTGTTGCTCCCTTCAACTGATTGAACAAGTCATCAACCTACAACAAAGGGTACATGTTCTTAATGGTCATCTTGTTCAACTACCTGTAATCAATACACAACTCGAGAGTACCATCCTTCTACTTCACAAACAATACTTGTGCACCCCAAGGCGACACACTTGACCTAATGTATCCCTTGTCAAGAATTTCCTTCAACTACAACTTCAATTCCATTAATTTTGAAGTGCTCATCCTGTACGGTGCTTTTGATGCTGGTGCCACTGTAGGCATCAACTCAACAGAAAAATCCACTTCCCTGTGGGGTTGTAACTCTGAGATTTTTGTTGGGAACACATCCTGAAACTGCTGCAAAATCGGATACCTCTTCATGACTTTCCTATCCTCAACATCCTTACCTTTATCACTCGAAATATGAACTACAAACAATACACATCCTTTCTTACGACTACACTTTCCTTGCATAGCTGTAACCATTCCAAGTGATGTCACCTTCTTCTTACTCTGCAATATTCTTTGTTCCCCATTGTCATCTAAGCATTGAATAGACTTTTCATAGCAATCCCCCTTAGTCCTATGAATATAAACCCAATCCATACCCAACAACATATTGTATGATCCCAACGGAAGAACATTTAGATGCGCTGATGTGGACATGCCATTCAACTCGAATGCACAAGCTCTTACCCAATGATGTAGTCTTTTCTTAGTACCTGTATCCAACTGCACTAACTAATAATTTGCATGTGCTTCTTTATTCAAACCACAGCTATCCACCAGGTAAGTATTGATATAACTATAGTTAAATCTAGGTTCAATCAAAATAGAAATAACTTGATCACAAATCTTACCTTCCATCTCGATAATAGATGCCTAATGATCAACCTGCTTATTATCCAAACGTGCATAAATCCAAGGAATACTTTGTGCAACATCCCCCACTGTATGTGCCTCCTAAGCATTGTAAACCTACGTTCTGCCAACCTGATACTGTGGAAAATATCTCCTGCGATGTTCCTTGCCACAAGTCCAACACTGTAAAGACTTCCTGCCATCACCCTTGTTCTAATCCTCAGACTGGAATCCTTTTCCTCTGTCAACTGCATTGAACTTCTTGTGGGGCGTTGCATTATCCTTGTCATCGGTATCTTATGGTTTTCCTCTCTTCTTAACCCACTTTCCTTTATTCTTCTCATTACCTTTCCAATCATGCTTAGACTCAGACCTGTGCTTCAATTGCTCATAACAATGCTTCAAATTCTGATGGCTTCCACCAACGATCTAGGATCATCAAACTCAATCCTATCTTTGAATGATATCGACAACCCACTGATGAATCTTTGAATATTTGCTTTCTCCTCCTTGAGATATGCAAGAATCTACTAGTATACTCCTAATTAGTCATAGATCCCATCTTCAACTCATAGAATTCCTTTTCCTTTTCATCATAGTATCTCTTAGATAAGTACTTCTTCCTAAAAAGTCTATCGAGCTCACTCCAAGTCAACTCCTCTTCCCGAATGCCTCTGACATTTTTAACATCTTCCCACCAAATGTTTGCTTTCCCTTTAATACTGCAGGTATTTATCCTAGCTTTCATATTCTCTAATTAATCATGCAATCTGAAAAACTTATTCATCCCAAGTAACCAAGCTTCTACATCTTATGGATTTTGCATTTCTCCATTAAATGTAGGAGGCTTTAGTTTCTTGAACTCATATGGCAAGTATTTCTTCTCACTCCTCCTATATAGATGGTGATGGTGTTGACGATGTTGTCTCTTTGAACCATAACTAGAATGAAATCCACGGTCATTACCCCTCTTGTCAAGTGTATCCAAAAGCCTATCATCTATTACTATATCATCCTTGTCAAACCTGTATCCTGACTAATACCTACTACCATATGCCCCATTGGTCCTTTCCTCCTGTCCATGACTGATCCTAAGCGGTCCTTGTCTCTGGAAATCTGATAGACTCTAAAGGGTGACTACATTAACTTATGTTTGTTTCTCATGTGCCCTAGCGAGTCTTTCATGTGACTGAATGATCAGGTCATTATCTACCTTAGAACTCTTAATATATGCTTCTAAACTTCTCAATGTATCTGCTATGTTAGGTAAGTACTCATCACCATGTTCTTCATCTGATATGTAGGGAGAATCACATGAACTGTAGTCCACCATTTTTCTTGTCATCTTTGATCTTCTACTTCTTGCAAGCATATCATGCGAGTTAAACCAAATAAAAACATAATCAACATACCTCAGTGAACTTCAGGGGAGGCTATCTCGTTTGCAAAATCAATCTAGATTAGCATGATGCATGTGTATATACATAATCATATCAATTATCGACATCATGCATGACAACACCAACTGCATACCATGACCTTATACATGACAATCATAACCATAACAATACATGCATAAGAAACATATATACACTAACACTCACGCATGACAAACACATTTCTCCCATCTAGTCCAAGTGTTGAACCTAGGTGCTCTGATCTACCCAGTTTGACTGACCTGTCAGGGTAAACATGAGAGGAGGAGCTACTATGACATGACCGAACCTCCTAGGTCCCACTAAGGAAGTGGGGCTAACTGCGGAAGATAAATCGTTAACTCAACACATCCTACAAGGGCTACAGGTCACTTAGAGGTTCAGTAACCACCCCAGGTGCCCAAACCTAAGTTGGGCACCCTTTTTCTTTCCCCGAGCCCTCAACTATTCCCACAATAAAGCATCTGTGCAGTTGGAAGCATCTGACCACTCCCACAAGCTTGTATCCATGCGATTGCAAGCTAAAATGTCTAGTTCAAAGCATGTTTTCCCGAATTCTGAGCCTAAATTCCAGTCCAACCTCCAGACCACTGCCTAGAACTCGCTGAGACTTTCCATAATCAATAATGACATCAAGACAAAGCTAGTTATACAAAATTCGATCGAGGAATTTACCTAACCAGACCTACCCATGACAGTCATTTTGTCAAACATATGGAAATCATGTAATTTACAGGTCATGAATGCATATTTAAACATAGGGGTCTGATACGTATATGAGAATATTCAATAAGGTCTAATTCCCTCTCATAATAATCGTAATAACATTTATTATCTCACGCATTCATTATCCATTCATCCACAAAGAAAAACGTATAAAGAGCCACAACCAATATACATCTTATAACTAGCACATAACCAACAAATGAACATTATATACACCATGATAGAACAACCATCAAAACCACATCGTAACAAGTACAATTACTCATGAAAATACAAGAGGAAAATAACTCTTATTAACATATCCAAAATCCAACCAAGTCAGGGACTTCCACGTACCACCCGACTATAGATTAGGTTGAACCAAATCTCTCTTTCAACCAATCACCCCATGCCATATTCCAAGCATGAATGTGGGATCTCATGGAATAATCCAAACAAAACCAACTAGGGGTTCCAGAGGCCAAACCACTTCAACCCTCAACTAGTGATTCCGCCTTATGGTCGGACATCACTAACACCAACTAGATCGGTCTCTACCTATGCTATCCAAGGCTCCAGAGCATTTGTTCCAATCATGGCTTCAGGTTCTAATAACTCAACCTACAACCTTTCAGGGGTCCAGAGAGTTTGTCCAACCAAGGCTCCAGGACTAGTAACTCAACCCACAAAGGGCTCTAGAGCGTTTTTCCAAGCAAGGCTCCAGGACTAGTAACTCAACCCAAGTTTTTCCAGGGCTCCAGAGCGTTTGTTCCAACCAACGGCTCTAGGAACTAATAACTCAACCCACAACCATAAGGAACTTGAGAACTAATAAGAAAACAACTAGTGGAAAAAACCACAACACCATCACTATCTAGGAAATGGCAAGGCTAAGCAAAACCATTGTCAATCCAGGCAATCCTCCATGTCAATGAAAAATCATTACCAAATAACCACATGCATATTTCATGCATGCCAAACTAGCAAGGAAATCATACATGCAACTTGATACCTGTAAAGCAATCTCGTTGTAGCTACTGATCCCGCTAACCCCTTGCGCTTTCTTGGTCTTCCTTTGCCTTCTTTCTCCAAATCTAATGAAAAATAGATT
>APFE030095449.1:47163-150937 GCA_000404065.3 Pinus taeda | reverse complement strand
AAGAGGCAAGTGAACATTACTCTCTGAATAATAAAATCATTGCTATTTTGTGTTCTGGGTATCTTTTCTTCACATATTCTGTATTTGGGTATCATTTGCAGGTTAAGAGCATAACACCACCATTGCCATTGCCACTGTCACTGCCCTTATGCTGCAGGCGCAAGTTCCCTTAGGCTAGGCCAATTTCTGCAAGCCAGCTCACCTGGGTCCTCTACCTCTCCCTCCTTCGGTTCTACAGTTTTCACCTTCAATGCCTCTCTGAATTGCCCCAGAATCAATGCCCATGTCTCAGTGCTCTTCATTGAGGAAGCCCAAGAAGAGGGCAAGTCCAGTGCTCAAAGGGAGGATTCGCCACCAGCTGAAACCAGGAGAGCCATGGAGACGCCCTCTGCTGATCCTGTGAAGGTTTCATAAGGACCTTCCAGTCAGAAAGCAGAAGCTGGAAAAGAACCTGTCACTGTGGTAGCAGTGGAGGTTCTAGAGCAAGAAATGGAGGAGTATGGCTGGTGCAGGATCGTGGAGGAGGTTCCAGAAGAATAGCCGCGTCTTCTCTCCAGGTTACGTGGCTTGCAATGAAGGAATTTTGTCTATGTGTCCATGTGTCAAAGTGTCCATGTGTCAAAGTGTCATGGTGTCAAAGGGTCAAAGTGTCATGGTGTCAAATTGTTATGGTGTCTATGCTGCAAGGCAATGTTGATGCCCAGGTTTTGTCTCTCAAATTTGTCGGTGCTCTGTGTCACAATGTGTTTTTGAAGTCCCCTGTGAGGGAATGTTTTTTTGGTGCCGCTGGCCCATGCGTGGGTTAGATTAATTGCCTGGTTCGTCTTACACTGACAATGATGCTACTCCACGCTACTATATGCACCAGGCAGCTGGTTCTTTTTGACAAGCAAGAATGTAATTGTATTCTGTTTCTGTAAATAATAGATTAATTTTACCGAGAAAAAAAAACAATATTTTTCTTTTTTCAAACATGATCTGGGCTTAATTAATAAACAAACTTACACACACAAGTACACCTTAAGCGAAGGGTGCTTGGTTTACACTGCCAAGCCAACACTTAACTTAATTGATTTATCTACCCACAAAAAGACAAAAATATCTTGTTGATCTCCCTTCACTATTTCCATGTCACTTGTTTCTTCCAACCATTGTGCCACCAAGGCATTTGGCACAGAGACTCTTAGGCCTTCATCCCCAATTTCCACTTGGGCATATTACTCCTCCTCATAGGGTTTGATTTCATAGTTCCCGAGTCCCCATACTGACTACTCTTCTGGTTCATCTGATTCTGAGCCTCCTTCATCGCATACCATCATCATGTCAAGATCCATTGCAGTTGCAAGAACCCAACTTGGTGTTGGCTTCAGTTCTACCCCGGTGGTCACATCCAATAGAACCGTCTCAGGAACTGTTCTAGCATCTCCCATGCTACTTTTCATGGCTGCGTTAAACCTCTCGGATTTTATCTAGTTGATTAATGACCCTATACACCATTATTCTTGTTGTCTAGTTATGCCAACTAAGCTTCCCTCTGACATTCCGAAGTTTGAGGGTAATTCTCGAGAGGACCCCACCAATCACGTTCGCTCCTTCCATATGTGGTGTTCATCCAATTCCATCACTGATGATTCCATTCCTTTTCGGTTGTTCCAATGCACAGTCATTGGAGACGCTGCAAAGTGGTATGTTGACTAGCCCGCCACCTCCCATTCCACTTTGGCAATGCTTGCTAGAGCGTTCCTATCATATTTTCAGTTAACTCTTCGATATGGCACTAGTACGTAGCTCTTGACCGCATTCCTTCAGTCTTCTACCACCCGTCTTTCTGATCATCTCTAGGAATGGCATGGAAGGAGGACCATGTGCCATGCTCCACCCCTCAAAGACCTTGTCTACCTTGATTAGTTTCTTAGGACTCTTTTAGTGCCTATTTCCAAAGCTGCCATGTCTCGTTTTCCTCAGACACAGGAAGAGGCTCTCTAAACCGCTTTGAGATATGAATTTATTTATGCTCAATTTGGTTACGTGTATACCATTATCGTAGACCTTCCCCATCCCAGTGTAGAAATTCTCACTGTAGATCACCTAATAATGCAATATACTAAAGCAAAATACTTGATCTACTTCTACAAACAAACTTGTGGAAGCTTAATCGATTTTGAGCAAGATCAAATACAACACATATAACAGAGAATGAGAAATCAATCACACATGAACACAAAAGAATACTCTGGGGAAAGCCTTAGCTAAAAACCCTGATCTTTGTATTATCATACAAGTGGAAATTTGTCTAATTACACAAAGATTTAGCTCACAAGCTATCTAGCTCTTAGTACAATCCCTCAATTTTGCTGATAGACTGAATAGACACAACATATGCCTTCCTCCAGTCCTCCAAGCCTCCTATTTCCTTGCACAGTTTCTCCTGGGTCCTCTAGCTACCACCTGTTTGAATTGACCTCTCACACAACTCACCAAACTCAGAAGTAACTGTGCAATATCCAAGGAATGAATTCCTTCTGCATGCAAGAGATATCCTCAATGGAATAATCTGATCTCAACTGGGTCTCTGGCTAAACTGACATGCATGAGTTATTTATGAGAGAATATTCAGTTATCTGAAGTTCAGTAGTTACATGCATGCATGCATTAACTAACTGAACTCACAATCAATTCAACAAACTGTTGGAACTAATATAACTAGACTTAACTTAGTTAATTGAGCTAACTAATTACAACTCAAAGTACAACTCATCCTGATCTCCTTAATCAAGGGATAACTTCCTCAATCAAAGGGGAAAATTTTGCATGTCTTCACATAGACTTCATGTTTGATTTTATCCAAGTAATTAACTCAAGATGAATCAATTAATTATTTTTCAAACAATTGCTAAAATCAAATTCGAAATTTAATTCTCAATTTTAGTTCAGGGACTAACTAAAATTGGAATGTATCCTGAAATGCTATTTATAGCAGTGTTATTTTTAGCACTTATATTTTATCATTTCTTGTTGCTATTTTCAATACTCCCTCTCAACAAGAAAGAGATTATTTGTCACCCCAATCCTGTCTCTGTGGAACTCGAACTTGAATTTTGGCAATGCCTTAGTCAAAATATCTGCATCTTGTTCCTCGGTCGAAACATACAACAACAACATGATCCTCTTCACCACACAGTCTCGAAGATGATGATACCGGATATCGATGCGCTTGGACTTGTCATGAAATATTGGATTCTCAGAGAGTTTGATACAACTCTAATTGTCACAGTAGATCACAGTTGGATCCATCCTTTGACCAACCAATCCAACTAGAATCTTCCGCATCCAAATGGCCTCACATGTTGCGTAACTGGAAGCCACGTATTCAGCCTCTGTTGAGCTAAGTGCAACTGACCTTTGTTTCCTATTGTACCAAGAAACTGCAACTGAACCAAGGTTGAAGATTCCTCCTAAAGTGCTCTTCTAGTCTGATGGACTCTTTGCCCAATCAGCATATGTGAAGCCCTGAAGCTTCACTCCCTCTGTCTTTCTGTACCACAATCCATACTGAGATGTACCTCTAAGGCATCTCAGCACATGCTTTGCTACCTTCCAAAAAAACTTGGTAGGCTGAACCATAGCTTGACTCAGCGGGTTCACCACAGAGCACAAATATGGTCACGTTTTCACTAGATACATCAATGAACCCCACAAGCTGCTGATAAACAATAGCAACTACTACCTCACTTGAAGTAGCATCCTCCTTCCTCCAATTACCAGCTAGAGGAGTTTGCATGGGCTTGCACTTCTCCGTGTGGAATCGCCTAAGTATATCATTGGTATACTTTCCTTTAGACATAAACACTTCCCCATCCTTCTGCCACACTTCCATGCCTAGAAAGTAGTGCATGAGACCCATGTCTTTCTTCTTGAACTCTCTTGCAAGACTTGATCAACTAATCATCACCTATCAATATCATATCATCAACATAAAGAAAAATGATCAATGGCTTACCTTCTACCATGATGTGGTAAAGATTCGCATCCAATTCATGCTTGGTGAAGCTCAACCCTATGAAATAGCTATCGATCCTGATGTACCAAGCATGAGGTGTTTGCTTCAGCCCATGCAAATCCCTCTTGAGTCGGCACACATGTGACTCATGATCGAAGGTCTCAAAACCTTCCGGATGCTCAATGTACACCTCTTCCTCAATCTTTCCATTGAGGAACACAGTCTTCACATCCATCTGATGGATCTTCCAACCCATCTGAGCTGATAGTGCCAACATTGATATGATAGATGAGTACCTTGCTATAGGAGCAAAAGTCTCATCGTAGTCGATCCCCTTGACTTGTGAGAAACCACGGGCAACAAACCTTGCCTTATGTTTCGCAAAACTACCATCAGTTTCTTACTTTACCTTGTAAAGCCATCAAGAACTCATTACTGACTTGTCCTCTAGTCTTAGGACAACATCCCAAACATTGTTTTGAATGATGAAGTCATACTCCTCCACCATAGCATCAACCCAGTTTGGTTCTTGCATTGCTTCCTCAAAAGAAGAAGGTTCGGTCTCTACACACTCCCCAACCAGGGCCATGTAACCAATGTACTGCTCAGGTGATCTCCTTTGTCTGTGCTAAGAGGATGGTTGTCCCACATTCTCTCTTGCATCCATCACCAATTTTTCAGCTTCCCTTGAGCATTTTCACCAATCTTTGGAAGGCTCTGCATGGGTGGATGTATCCACTCTCGGATCCTCTGCATGTGGCTACTCTGCATCAGTCTGAGGCTCCTCCTCCTTAGGAACTAAAAGTTACTCCTCTCCATGCAACTTGAGCTCCCTCTCAAGTGATACTCACATGGATTTCTGCTTTTCGAACTTCAGATCTCTACTATCACTGTCCTCTAACTGGTAGGCAAGAAAACTAGTTGTGGGGTGTATCAGTGTACCCCACAAGTATCCCCAACTCAGCTATTGGATCTAGCTTCTTCCAGGCATCTTTGGTCACATGGAAATAAACAGATGATCCAAGGATCCTGAAGTGACTCACATCTGATCTCTTCCCGGAAAAGGCATCCATTGGTGTCTTCATCCCCAGTATACGATGTGGGCTTCTGTTCTGCAAGTATACTGTTGTAAGGCATGCCCCAACCCACAAATGATGTGGTAGGCTTTGGTCATGCATCATCGCTCGAGATGCTCCCACAATCGATCTATTTTTCCTTTCAGCCACCCCATTCTGTTGTGGGTTATGGGGTGCCCTCAACTCCCATTTAATTCTTTCTGCTGCACAAAAGTCCTTAAACTATTGGGAGACATACTCTCCACCATTGTTGCTATGCAAGGCCCTTATTTTTTTTCCAGATTATTTCTTTGCCAAGGCTTTGAACTCAAAAAACCTTGATAAAGTTTGATCCTTCTTCCGAATAAAGTAGATCCAACATCTATGAGAAAAATAATCAATAAAAATAACATAGCACCTTTGTCTAGCGGTGGAGGCTGTAGAGAATGGTCCACACACATCTGTATGAACTCACTCCAGGATTTCTCCAGCTCTACTGTCTTGATCCTGAAAGGTGGATTTCACATACTTACCCAAGGTACAACCTTTACATGTATCCATTTGCTCCAGTTTTCCCTTGGGAAGTCCAGTAGAAATTTGTTGCATGATCTTCAAGCCCCATGGTGCAAGTGGCCCAATCTTCTATGCCATAGATCGCCAACATCTTGGCTCTGCACCAACTCTTCTTTGGAACTCAATGCAGCATATTTATTTACCTCCAGCTTGTAGAGATTCTTAACTCGAATACCAATCCTCTTGGTCTATCCAGTGCTGATATGCCTCAAGAATGCCTTTCCTTTACTAAAGACTACGTCATAGCCTTTGTCTTCTAGCATAGCGATGGACACAAGATTCTTCTTTAGACCCAACACATACTTTACATTATTCAAGGTGAGAGGAGATCCATGCTCCCTCTGAAACACAACCATACCTTCACCTGAAACACGGTACTTTCCATCATCACCCACCTCAATCCGCATCTAGAGGTCCTTCTCCTCCAAGGTACTAAAAATATTCTTGTTGCCGGTCATGTGGAATGAAGCTCCATTGTCCAGGTACCAAACACACCCCACCATCGATGAAACCATACATGCGATGAGGGTGAAATCCAATTCGAACTGTGAGGCCAGTGCTTCACCATTTGACCCCTTTGAGGATCCCTTCTTGGATTTCTTCTGTGGACAATTTGTAGCATAATGGCCCACCTCATGACAATGAAAGCATCTCATTTTTTATTTGTCAATCTTCGTCCCACCATGGGAAGAACTGGATTTGGAATGGGACGCCTTTCGTTTCCCTTTCCTCACCTTACTCGCTAAGGCTAGATTTTCTTCATCATCTTGCTTTGATGAAGATCTATCTCTGGTGCTTCTTCTTATCTCCTCCTGCATCAGATCTGACCAAAGTCGTTCCCAATCTAGCAGTTTCTCTTTTCCATTTACCAAGTCTTGGTAGGTATGCCAACTCTTAGGAAGACCGAGAAGAGCAAGACTCACCATGTAATCATCGACTACCATGATCCCTACACTTCCAAGCTCATCCCTATAGGTGGTAAGCTTGTTCAAATATGTAGATCATGTCGCCCTTTTCACACTTGATTTTCCGAAGCTTGTCTTTCAGCACCAACTTCCTCTAATTGTTGTTATTCTAATACAGATCCTTCAAATTTCCACATTGGAAACAATGTCTCCTTCCCATGGAGACTCAAGACTATGTGGTCTCAAACTCCCTCTAGAAGGATTCTCCTCGCTCTAGCCACACATTCCTTCCATTCAGCTAATTCTTGGGCATTAGCAGTTGCTGGCTTGGGGACTTCTTGATTAATGAAGTCCTTCAAACTATTGTCCTCTAATACCGCTTCCATGCAATCCTTCCAAGCTATATAATTTGAGCTTCCATCAAGGGAATACTCCAGTCTCAAACCGTTGAACACCATTGGTGAAATTTGAGATGTGATAAGAATTCAAATCCTATAATCAAGAACTTCAACCTTCAAACTTCCCCCTTCTTTGTATATTTTTCTTTGATTTTATCACCTTTGCTCCGACACCATGTAGAAATTCTCACTGTAGATCACCTGATAATGAAATATACTAAAGCAAAATACTTGATCTACTTCTACAAACAAACTTGCGAAAGCTTAATCGATTTTAAGCAAGATCAAATAGAACACATATAATAGAGAATGAGAAATCAACCACACATGAACACAAAACAATACTCTGGGGAAAGCCTCAGCTAAAAACCCCGATATTTGTATTATCATACAAGTGGAAATATGTTTGGATTACACAAAGCTTTAGCTCACAAGCTATCCAACTCCTAGTAGAATCCCTCAATTATGCTCATAGACTGAATATACACAACATATGCCTTCCTCCAGTTCTCCAAGACTCCTATTTCCTTGCGTAGTTTCTCCTGGGTCCTTTGGCTACCACTTGTGTCAATTGACCTCTCACACAACTCACCAAACTCAGAAGTAACTGCGCAATCTCCAAGGAATGAAATCCTTATGCATGCAAGAGATATCCTCAATGGAATATTCTTGCAACTGATAGTACACTTTCCCATCATCTGATCTCAATTGGGTCTCTGACTGAACTGACATGCATGAGTTATTTATGAGAGAATATTCAGTTATCTGAAGTGCAACATTTACATGCATGCATGCATTAACTAACTAAACTCACAATTAGTTCAACAAACTATTGGAACTAATCTAACTAGACTTAACTCAGTTAATTGAGATAACTAATTACAACTCAAAGTAAAAATCATCATGATCTCCTTAATCAAGGGATAAATTCCTCAACCAAAGGGGAAACTGTTGCATGTCTTCACATAGACTTCATGTTTGATTTTCTCCAACTAATTAACTCAAGATGAATTAATTAATTATTTTTCAAACAGCTGCTAAAATCAAATTCAAATTTTAATTCTCAATTTTAGTTCAGGGACTAAATAAAATTGGAATGTATCCCGAAATGCTATTTATAACAGTGCTATTTTTAGCACTTCTATTTTTAGCATTTCTTGTTTCTATTTTCAACACCCAGCAGTGCTAATGCACTGGGGTCATCTCACGCTGTCGAGAATATGTTGGAGCTATTTCACATCCTTCACCATATACTCAGCAGAGTTATGGCTATCTGCAGGAGGCACCAGTTCCTCTACAACTTATGCCCCTCCTGCTAGCAATGTGTATTCAAGACAAAGCACATCTTATGCACTCACCCAACCACATCGGCATATGTCAGGGCCATCTAGTGCTCAACCTATCTACCAAACTATTTCCCCTTCACCATCTTATAAATATGCATTGCTGAGCGCTCCAGCCCCTCAGGAATTAGCACTGTAACCTCCCATGCATCCTCAGCACCAGCAACCACCGCCCCCTCAGGGTCAACTGTTTTCATTGTAGTGTGTGACCAATCCCCAAATTCTAAGAAAAATAATAGGGGGAAAGGTAACAAGGGTAACTAGTGTAACCAAGGTAATTGTAATCACCTAGCTTGACCTCAGGCTGAAGGGAGGTAATGCCAGGGTAACCACAAACCAAGCTTAGCCAACTAGCTAGCCCTACTAGGCTGGGAGAGGGATCCCTCCTTATGGATCTCAGTCAAGGTGACTGGATCAAATAAAGGATTTTAGGCTAGGTATAATAGCTCGAGAGTTTTGATTGGATTTTGTAGAGGTTTTGCTGGATAAGGAGGAGTTGGGCAGTTTAGGTTTGGGAAATTAGGTCAGAAATGCAGGGTGTTCTATGGGGCAAGGTAGGCATAGGATTTATCACTTTAGGGCTTGATGAGGTGAGATTTTTAAGACTAGTGAGAAGCTAATAAGGGCATGTGACAATCATGGATCCTTCTTAAACAATAGAAAACATATAAATGTGAATATTTACCCAAAGCAGAGCAGTGTTGTGATGGATTCTGCTTATCAACTTGAAAACATTCACTAAGAAACAATGGAATGATTAAAGAAACATACAAAACATTATAACATATGATCACAAAAGAAGAAACTGTACTAAAACTCCATACCACATGGATCCCATAAAAATAGCTACAATTCTTATTAGTCTCTTGCCAAACTGCTTACAAAGATGTACAATCAAGGTCTGAGCATCCAACTGAGTCCAACCCTCTACAATGAGGAAGAAGAAGAATATATAGGAATTTTTTCAACCTCCTTCCATCCTTAGGGGTCGAATCCCCAAGATGAGGAGCTAATCTAACCAACACTGAACAAGAAAACAAGAATATAGGCATCTCAACAACTTGCCTCTAAAAGTGAAAAACTGATTCATTTGGGCTCAAACTAACTCCTAAGTAATGAATCTACCTTATGTTACTATTTATCCATCATATTTACAATCCATGACATCATTTACATAGGTAAATTATCCACCATGAGAGAGAATCCATGATTACAGTAAAAAACTGGAAAATAGCAACCCTAAGCAAAAATTGTGAAAAGCGCAGTGCCACTTTCAGGTCCCTTTTGGAGACCTTCCCGACATCCAAATTGAGCCCATGATATCTCATTGGAAAGGTCTTCAAATCTAATTTCCAGAACACCTAGAATTTCTACATTTGGAGCTCATTTGACCCCTAAAAACTTTATTTGCCCAAGGTTGCTTCTATGTGTCCAAAAAGTGGCAGAAAGGACATTTTTAGGTTGTTTTTTGACCTTTTGGTGGACCAATTATGCCCCAAAACTTTTGAAACTTGCTAGGGTGCATTTCCTCATCACTTTGAATCCAAAAATGCAAGCCATTTCATCAATGGGTGCCCCTAGGAAAAGCAGGAAGTTTTTCTGTGTAATGAAAATCAAAATTACAAATGACAAATTTGTTTAAAACTTGCCCAAAATTGGTGTGAAGCACCATAACCATGTGCTTTGATGAGCCAAGGAGGATTAAGCTAGAATTCTAAGTCTATCCTCCTCTTTATTTCCTTTCAAGGCCTACCTTAGCCTAGTTTTCATTTTCTTAACCCTCATATTGCAAATCTTGTTTCGGGTCCTGTAATGATAAGCCATGTGTTTGATCATCTGATTGTCTCTGTTGGCCTTCTGTAATAGCTTCTCAAGGTGCAAGTTGACTCTCTCAAGCCAAGTTTCTCTATCCTCTTCAATCTCCTTCTTAATAGAAGTCAAAGTGACAGATGCCTCTTTTCCACTTTGTCATTTCATCTTGAGCATTTCTAGCTCCATGAGGACTTGTTTGTCACTCAATTACTTGTTTTCTTGCTCCAAATATGTGATAACATATTTGGCCCTCTCCAAATTGTTTGCCAAAGCTTTTATTTGAGCTTCCCTTTCTTGTATGATGTTGTCCTTGATGGTTTCTTTGTCCTGAGCCTCTAAGTCAATGATTTCAGCTCCATGATGAGTATAACGCTGCTCCGACTCATCATGCTCAATCAAGTCAAAATCCCTTTCCTCCTCCTCATCAAGACTCTGTTCTGGAATCTTTTCCTTCCCTTTGTGTAGCTGTTGTACCTGTACCTGCTATGCTGAAGAAGAAGGCAAAACCCCTTCCACATCTTGTGGAGCTAGCATTTGCTTATGAGTTGATGAAGAAGGCAAGGCCCCTTCCACATCTCATGGAGAAAACACTTTCCAATTTGCTGAAAATAATCTCCTAGTGCCCCTTTGATATGTCATGAAAATGGGCACCTCAGTAGTTCTTGTCTCCTTGGCCTCCTTGTCTGTTTTCTCCTATCTTCTTTAGGAACATGAGAAAATGTTGTGGTTCCAAAGATTCTCAAATGACTCATTACTAATTTATAGCCATGAAATGCTTCATAAGGTGTTTATTCTCAATAATTTTTGTATGAATTCTATTTTTCAAATATATAGTAGTGTTAATTACTTTAGCCCAAAAACCATTAGATAAATTTTCACCTTTGATCATGCTTTAATCACATTCAACCAAAGTTCTATTTTTCCTTTCTACTACACCATTTTTTGAGGAGTATGTGGTAGTGTAAATAGTTGTTGAATTCCATGGTTTTTGCAATAGCTGATGAATCCCCCCTGATGTGTATTCTCCTCCTTGATCTGATTTGAGGATCTTGATGTATTTTCCTATTTTCTTTTCAACCATATTTTTAGATTCTTTAAAGTATTCAAACACACCATTTTTTTATCAGAATTTAGGCTTTTGTGATTTGAGATCGGTTGAAAATTAGTTTCAGCATTCATCGTATCAGATTTAGAAAATCTCTATGTTTTGAACCTTCTTGTGTGGTTCATCTTCAGGAAGAAAAATGAATATGAAGAAATATGACCATGCTAGGAAGAAATAAATATGAAATTGGAAGGAAAAGAAAGGTTGACAAGAAAAAAACCGTAACATTTAAAGCAATGATTTCTAATGCGTAATGTGAGAGTTGGATTAATAATAAGAATAATATATTATTTAATATTGATTAATATTAGCTATTGTATAAAATAATATAATTTTATTAAATTAATAAATATATAAAGAATGAAATAATTAATATTAATAGTTTTATTAATATTAATAATTCATCAACATGTTATATATATATGTGTGTGTGTGTTGTGTGTGTGTGTGTGTGTGTGTGTGTTAATAATTTTAAGTGGTATGAATATTTATAATATTTAAAGGATATTGATTTGGTTCTATATATTAATAACATTTATTAATAAATGGATATTATATATATTAAGTGGAGGAATTTAGTAAATTAATGGTATAAGGGTTAGTTAGTATGGTAAGATAATGGGGATAATCATTTAAATATTTTTTTTTCAACTTGTAAAGAGAGAAGGATTAGGAAGGGACAATTCAGGTGAGGGTGGGAATCCAATTTTCACTAATTTTCCATCCATCATCTCTATTTAGGTTATTGGGATTCTTACCAATCTCAATTATCTCACTTGATTTCTTGTGGTGGTAATGGTTAATCCTAGCCAAGATATAGGAATTTTCAATGCAAATGTGATGATTGATATTCAAGGATTTTTGTGCAAGAGCATAGGAGCGAGAGCGATTTTGTTTTATGTCAGCACAATGCTCTTGAATTATATTTTTATGGAGTAACTGATTTCACCCACATAGGAGCTACTACATAAACATGAGATCAAGTACACATCCTTTTGATTGATGGGTTCAATTTCATATTTATTTCTTCCTAGCATGGTCATATTTCTTCACATTCATTTTTCTTCCTGAAGATGAACTGCACAAGCAGGTTTGAAATGTCAAGATTCCCTAAATTTGATGCAATGAATCCTGAAACTAATCTTCACACCACTTTTCCTTCTCATAAAGTATACCCATGTGTATCTAGTTTTATCGTCAATAAAAATAAGGAAAGATCCACCTAATGAATTAGTATGCATGGGATCTCACACATCAGTATGTATTAGCTCAAGATTTCCTTTTTCTCGCATTTCTATTCTTGTAGGAAATTATTCCCTATGCTACTTTCCTAATGCACATCCTTGACATTTAATGTATTAATATTAAAATATAGAATACATTCCACCATTATTGATCCATATTTTATGAAGGAACAAAATTAAATACAGATATAAACAAAAACACAAAGATACAGCAAAAACAAAACTTCAATTCATTAACAACAAAGTATTGAAAATTGTTTACATGTAGAATGGAAACAAACTAGCTCAAGTGATGCTAGTGTATCTATGAGAAGAGATGCGGTGGCTACATGCCCTCTAAAATGTGTTATGATGAGGCTCAAAGGCCTATTTATTATTGAGAAGCACTGGAAAGTTGTAAACATCCAAAAACATAACCCTAGGAGATGAAGCGCCAAAAGTTTGTGCGCCTCGTTGGGGTAAATTAGTACATCAACTTATTGAGGTTGTAACTTTGGCATGCAATATTCGTTTAAAGCATATGATACCTCATTATAAATATCTATCCGCCTGCAAATTTCAACTATAAGGCCCTGCCATAAATTATTTCTTTTCCCATTTTCCAAAAAAACATCATTTAGGGCCTCAAAAGAACTCTCGAAGTTTAGGACCCGAAAAACTATTAAAAATAGTAAATTGTGATACAATTAAGGAAACTGAAGGAAAAAATGGTGGGGGTCTAAGTGGAATAGGCAGGTGGACACCAATATCCACCTATATTAGTCCTCCCCCCTTAGGAAGTAATGGTCCCCATTGCGTTGAGTTCCTCCATGAGATGGGGAAACTTCTGTTGAACTTGGTTCAAAGTAAGCCACTTGCCTTGGTGTAAGAGTTGGCTAGATTTGATAACCTGATATAGTTGAATATTTTTTTGGTGGGTGTTCTTGATCTGCGTGTCCATGATTTGATCAGTTGTGGCATATTCCATGTAGTCTGGGTTTAGCTCTGTTGGTGTTAGTTGTCATGCAATGTTTGTTGTCTCTAGTAATGGTGGAAAGTATGACGGAAAGTGGTCCACATTGAACATTGGGTGTAGATCAAGGAATGGGGGAATGCTGAGATCAAAAGCATTTTATCCCATAGCCTTGTTAATGGTGTAAAGCTAATATCAAAGTGATTTACTCTTTCTATGTTTTTCTGTGCATGTCCCCAACGAGATCGAGGTATAAGGAGTTGGGACTTGAACTGGTTGAGCCTTTGCAAGACTATCCCCACCGACACCAATGGTCTCCCACAGTGGAAGAAAAGAAATAAGAAGGAGCAGGAGATCCTATCAAACTATTGCTTGAAGAATCCCTCGAGCGGCAAAGGAACAAGATGATGGAAAACTTTGCCCAGATCCTTCAACAGATGCCCACCGACAATACATCTTCATCCAACAATCACTTTGGAGGCATTGTCCCCTTAAAGGTACAAATTAACTTCAATATCACTATATTTGAAGTTAAAATATATACAAATGTTGTAGATAAATGGTTGAATCAATTGGAAGGTTATTTTTCAATCCATAGTTTCTCTAATGCAGAGAATATTACTTTTTCACTACTTAAGGTTTCCCCCCATGTCAAGGAATGGTGAGAAACTTACTATGAGAAAAGGGTCAAGGAACCCTCTCTATTTATAACTGCCCCCTATTGAAACTCTTTCTGAGATGTTGTTAAGGAACAATATTGTTGAAATATGTAACTAAGTTTGGTCTTCATAATGAAATATGTAATCATGATTTTATGTATTTGATGTAAAGAGAAAAATAAATTTATTATTGTTATTCATGAGGCATGGATTTCATGCTCAAGGGAAATTTATTTATAGGTAAAGCATCCATTGAGTGATTTTAGGGCTTGTCATTGAGTCTACAAGTCAATTGAGTCATTTTCATGTATCATGAAGACCCTTTTGGGCATGTTACGTATTGTAAAGAAAACTTATTTGAGTCAAATATAGAGTCAAAGATCCTCCAAGACCTCGTCATGGTGCAAAGATCAAGTCAGCCTAAAAGAAGCAATTCAACCTAGTAGGGGACCTATATATAAAGGAGACTTCAACCTCATTTGGAACACACACACACTATACACAAGTTCGATCAAGGAAGAGAAAAGTGTGTGAAGAAGAGAAGGACAAGGGGAATAAAAGAAGAGTGATATTTTTGGATTTTGTTGGGTTATATTCCTCCACACACGTGAAGGCTAGGGCATCATCTTGTAGCAACAAATACCAAATTGCAGTCACTACAACAAAGCCGAATTTTGGGTCAAAGGAAGTCTCCCTTGCGATTTGAGTTGATAAAAAGAAGGACTCATCTCAATAAAAGGAGAAAGAAGGACCAAAACATCATTTCTTACACACGTAAGGGATAGGAATTATGTAGAAGAAATTGTTGGAGGAAGAAGTTGCAAAATAATCTAGTGGAAGGGTTGAAGTTGTAGAAGAATCTACTTGGAGGTCGAAGTTGTAGAAGAATCTCTTGGGGGGACAAAATTGCAGAAGTTGTTGAAGTCAAAGTTGTTGGAAGGAACAATCATAAAAAATGAAAGGTTTGACTTGGTCTTGGAGGAGTCTAGGTCAAGGGTCACACGTCTTGGAATTTGTCAATTAAAGTTCTATAATAAGAGAAGAATTCTTGTGGGTTTTCCTCTCAAGAGGAGAGGTTTTGGATCGAGTTGATTGCCTACATCTTGGGTCCTCTTGTCTCATTGTTCTTTATGATTTGATAGTTGTTTGATGATATGAACAGTAAATATAATCAAGAGAAAGAAGAAGCTAATTAATTTATTAAAAATACATCACAATTAGTTATAAAAAATAGCAGAACTCACCTAATCTAGTATCCATAGATTTCTCAACATGGTTTCAGAGCTAAGTTGACAAGACGAGGAAAGGAAACTTGTGGAAAGGATCATCAAAAGGAATCAAAGAGCACATTGAACCATCAGGAAAGGATAGATAAGGAGAAATTCATCCAAGTGAGAAGTACCATTCAACACATCTCAAGGATCATCACATCCCAAAGAGAAGAAGACCTAAAAACCCTATATCATCCGAGGAAGGGTTCTACACTTGGAAAATTCTTGAGAAGCTGACACAATTTTCAATCATCATCACAAAGAAAATATCTAAAGGAACCTACCTCAACTCAAAGAAGAAATACTAATTTAAGCATATTGAAGTATCTATATCCAAGAGAAGTAGGAAGAATCTCTACTATCATCATCAAGAAATCAAGGTGATCTCCCTCTTCTTGAGTTAAGGATCACTATCAAAGCATACTTGAAGGAATACATATTCATCAAGAAGACATTTTCTATTATCAACATCATCAAGTTGAATATTTAATCATATAGGTGTATCTTCACTTGACAAGTAAGTATGTTTATATCTATGTATGAATATATCAAAATGACTTCATTTTGCAAGGAAAGAAAAAAAATGGTTGGGTCATCAAACTTTCCTGCATGGAAGAAGAGGATAGATTTGATCAGAAGAAGATGACAGATTTGATCCTCATAGAAAATGAAGTCATTGGACATGTTAAGGGTTCAATACTTAAGCCTCCAAAGGAATAAGCTCAAGTTCTAGCTAATTATATGAAAGGGGAAATAAGGGCTCAAAGGATCCTTATAGAATCGATCAAGGATCCCCCCATACATTATGTACCAAATTTCAAGACATCAAAGAAATCTATGATAATTTAGTAGAATTGTTTTTCGTAAGCACCACTAGAGAAGTCATATCTTAGAGAGCCAAGATATATAAGATGAAGGTATTAAAATAATAAGGAATAAACTCATATCTTATGAGGGTGTCATAAATAAGAGACCAGCTACAAGAGTTGGGGGAAATAATGTCCAATAAAGAAATGACCATCATGGTATTCAATGCACCACCTCATGAATGTGTAGGTTTTAACCCCGTGCAGAAATTATCTGCATACAAATTCTAAAACGTAGAAAATAAACAATGCGAGAGCATAACACATAAAACACATATACACAAAGCTTTTCCCCTAGATCCCAAAACCAGGACTACCAGCTTGATTTTTCATTATGTTCCTTTCAATGTTACAATACATATTTATACATCCCGAAGCATCCAATACCATGGACTGAAAACCATTGCATCCAAAAACATGGACCAAAAAACCATAGGTAGGTTCGCCCAACCTAATATAGGGTTAGTTGTGGAAAGAATATAACACAACCCAAAATTCTCCCACTTGTTGTTTTCTTTTCACAAGGGGCCACAGGAGAGCTTAGTCATTTTTCCAGCCCTGAAATGCCCATTTTTTCTCTGCACCAGGAGAACTTCTCAGAGCTCACAGATTTTGTTAATGCATCTACAGTATTCTTCAAAGTGTCCACCTTTACCAGCAGTACCTTTTTATCTTCTAGCATATCCCTCACAAAGTGATACTGAACATTAATGTTCTTTGTCTTTGAATGGTAAGCAAGGTTCTTTGCCAAGAAAATTGCACTTTGGCTGTCACAGTCTATTCTTATAGCTCCCTGTACTAATCCCATACTTGAACACAATTTCTAGAACCAAACTGCTTCCTTGCTTGCATGAGTGGCTGCCATGTATTCTGCCTCTGTAGTTGATAGTGCCACTACAGATTGTTTCTTACTCATCCAATTGACTGCACCTCCAAATAGGTTAAACACATACCCACTTGTAAATCTTCTCTAATCCAAATCTCCAACCCAGTCTGCATCAAAAAAGCCACAAATATCCTACACTCTGTCCAATCCTGGTCTTCCTTGGTAGCACAAACCATAATCACTAGTGCCATGCAAATACTTGAAAACCCGCTTCACTGTTGTCCAGTGCCCCTTCGCTGGTTTTGACATAAACCTGCTCAATACTCCCACTGCATGTGCAATGTTTGGTCTAGTATATACCATTGCATACATCATGGTACTGACTGCACTTGCATATGTAACACAGGACATGTCCTCTTCCTCTTCTTGTGTCTTGGGACACTGTTCAGCAGATAACTTTACACCTACAAGAATACGAACCTTCACCGGTTTACTATCCTGCATATTAAACCTTTGCATTATTGTCTCGACATACTTCCTCTGGTTTAACCAGAGCTTCCTCTTTTCCCAAACTCTTTTAATTTCCATGCCCAAAATATAGTTTGCAGTACCAAGATCTTTCATGTTGATTTTGGAGGACAATTGGGTCTCCAAATCCTGGATAATTTCTTTGTCATTTCCAACCAGCAACATATCATCCACATACAAGACCAGATAAATAACATGGTCACCAATTAAATTAAAATACACACAGTGATCTGCTTTGCTTCTCGCAAAGCCAAGTCCCTATATAAATGTATCAAATTTCTGATACCACATCCTTGGTGACTGTTTTAACCCATACAGAGACTTATTTAACCTGAATGCCAGTTCTTTCTTACCCTTCACCACAAAGCCTTTAGGTTGCTTCATGTAGATTTCCTCTTCCAAATCCCTGTGAAGAAACGTTGTCTTCACATCCATCTGTTCTACCTCAAAATCAAAAGTAGCAGCAATAGATAAAAGTAATCTAATAGAAGTCACCTTGGCAACAAGAGAAAAAATATCACCAAAATCAATTCCCGACACCTGGGAATAACCTTTTGCTACCAACCGAGCTTTATATTTCTCTACCTTTCCTTCTGCATTTGTCTTCTTCTTGAATACCCATTTGCTTCCAATGGGTTTTCTTCCAACCGACAACTCCACCAGATCCCAAGCCTCATTTTTGTGCAAAGATTCCATTTCATCAACCATGGCCTCTTTCCAGAGTTTTCCATCATCTGAATCCACTGCTTCCTTCACAGTTCTGGGATCATCATCAATACTAGATAAAGCAAAATTTGAACAGAAAGCAGATGGACTATACCTTTTTGGCTTCCTTCTTTCTTGAACTGATCTTCTCACACCCAGAGTTTGTGGCTCTTCATCTTCTGATTCCTCCTTTGTTGTAGAGTCTAATTCTTCCTCTTTTAGCTCAAACTCTATCTTCTTAGGTTCCTTTGGTTGGACTTCATGTTTAATAACATCTTTCACCTCTCTGAACACCACATCTCGACTGTACACAACCTTCCTTGCTACTGGGTTCCAAACCTTATAACCATTTAAACCATCATTATGCCCAATAAATATGCACTTTTCATATTTACTATCCAACTTGGTTCGTTTCTCCTTTGGAACATGTACATATGCATCACATCCAAATACCCTCAGATGTGAAAGATAGGGTTTCTTACTAGTCCATACCTCTTGTGGAGTCTTATCCTCCAACACTGATGAAGGTGATCTGTTGACTAGGTAACATGTTGTCTCCACCGCCTCTGCCCAGAATTCCTGTCCTAACCTGGCACCACTGAGCATGCTTCTTGCCCTTTCCATCAACTTCTTGTTCATTCTTTCTATAACTCCATTTTTCTGAGGTGTATATGGAGTAGCCTTCTATTTTGCTATACAACACTTCTTACAAAATTCTTCAAATTCCTTACTGCAAAACTCTCCACCGTTATCTGTTCTTAGTACCTTTATCTTCTTCTTTGTCTGGTTTTCCACCAGAGACGCACAATTGTATTGTGCTCTTTGCCTTCCGATCCAACTTCTTCCATTCTTCATCAAACACTCTCGTTGGTTTAGTAACCTGATCTACCACGATCCACTAATATTTATCCACCAACAGATCCTCCATCTTGAGTTTCCACAACTCAAAACTCTGACCATTAAATTTCTCGATCTCTATCTTTCCACTACTTGCCATCTTCTTTCACCACCACAATCGATTTCATAGATCTCCCACTGAACAGGGTCTACCACAGGCCCAAGCGAAACCCCTTAGCAACAAAAGCATCCCCTTGAAGCCAAAATAGCTTTGATACCAAATGTAGGTTTAACCATGTACAGAAATTACCTACATACAAATTCTAAAACACATAAAATAAACAATGCGAGAGCATAACACATAAAACACATATACACAGAGATTTTCCCCTGGATCCCAAAACCGAGACTACTAGCTTGACCTTTCATTATGTTCCTTTCAATGTTACAATACATATTTATACATGCCGAAGCATCCAAAACCATGGACCGAAAACCATCGCGTCCAAAACTATGGACCGAAAAACCATAGGTAGGTTTGCCCAACCTAATATAGGGTTAGTCGTGGAAAGAATATAACACAACCCAACATAATGGGGTAACTTTGTATCAAGAATCTATGGAAAGAAGGAATCCACTCCATTTAGTGAACTCTAGTGATTGCGTAAGATTGAAGAAACTAGGTTGAAGGAAAAAAGTGATGTGGGATCAAATGAACAAGTTCAAGCATTTACTGCCATGGCTAAGAGAAAATGAAATTTTGGGAAAAGGAAGAAGATTGATATGTCAAATATCTAATGTTATGGCTTTCAGGAGTATGGGCACTACAAGGGAAATTTTCCTAAAATCAAAAGGACAACAAAAAAAGAAAGAAAAAATTGAAGCCCATATCAACAAAGAAGTAGAAGAACCAAAAAAGAGGAAATCAAAGGAGGAGGAAGTGAAATGTCTCTACTATGACTGAGATAATCTCCTTCACTTAGTTCTTTTTAGTTTTTTAAATAATAGCTATCATGGTATGAAGCATTGCAAGTATGATTTGATGCATCATATTAGAAGATGGAATCATATTGGAAGCATACAATTGAAGCAAGAGCTCATGACAGAAGAAGAAATTTACATGAATGTAGTAGTGATCATAAAGAGGAAGTAGCTCTTGGTAACCGCACATGGTTGGAATAAATTCATCTAGCATGGTAAAAATAAATCATCTCAGGACATTTTCAAAATGAGGATAAATAATATCTTTTGTTGGAATTACAATAGAAGTTTCACCTCTCTTGGAAGAAGCAAGTGTTTCACTGATCATTCCACCTTGTGTGGGATCCATTGTTTAGAAAGATGATGGTATGGTGACAAAGGAGTTCAACAAGTTAAGATGGTTGGAGTACTTTCAATCAAGGAAATGAAGTTGTTGGAGGAATTATGTATGACCTAAAATAGAAAATAGGTATGTATATATCTAATATATTAAGTCATGTCATCATATAGTTGCAAACAACATGGGTAAATACTCTACCTCATGGACATGGTCAAAGAAATGGAATCACTTCCCTTGGAAATATGCATGAAGTCATGGTTCACATATTGACAAGATGAAATCAACATAATATATCCTCATATGGAATATGAGGTAGTTGAAAAATATGAAGGAACCATGGATGAAAAGTCCTTGGAGAAATATGTGAAGAAAGAAAGAAGAGATCGTGAAAGATGCAACTATGGTCATGTAAGAAAAAGGAAGTCAACATCCAATGACTAGAAAAATTGGCCATGACATCTCCATAGAGAATGTATGAAGACCCTAATAAGGTCTGTAATGAAATGAGAACATTGACCCACAAAGCCTTGGAGATGTGTTTATGAATGTGTAGGATGTTGATGTTGCAAGAAAGTAGATGTCATGATGAAAGGTCATCACAAAAGGTAAATTTGATTTGATGTTCTTTTTTATTTTAAACAACATTTGGATGGGTTAATACAGGGCTACCAAAAGAGAGTTGTAGATGCCACCTACAACTAACACATATGTGGGTGGAAGATCCTAAAAGAATACATGACTTAGGAAATGTAGTTGTATGAAGGAAAACTAGATGTTGACTAGAGGACCACTTTCTAATAAAGAGAAGGATGACATGACCAATGTGGTTCATGAAGGAAAGTGATGGATGGTTGATTCCCTACGAAAGATGAAGACTCCATAATGAATAATATGTATTTCATGACACCGAAAGGAGGATACCTACAAGCAGCTAATAGTACCATGATCTCCACCAAAGAGTTGAGAGTTGTTGTTGGTATCAAGTCCCTGGTTAAGAGGGAGCTTGGACAAGTACCTAGATAAGAGGGAGCTTGGGTACATTCATTTTATAAGAATGTGTATATATATTCCCTAGTTGAGAAGGAGAGATAGACACATCATTCTTGTCTTCATATTGTGAATAAATAATGGAGGATTAGGCAAGAATCTTAGACTCATTCTGGTACTCTTTAAAGATGTGGTAGGGAATCCAAGATAAGAGTAGTTGAAGAGGAAATTACTTGAGTATGTGTTATTCCAAGATAGGAATTCTCCTAAAAGGACATACCTTGTGAACACCCGGGTGGGGTATGTTCCTTGAGAGACAATGATGATGGTGTACGTGAGTCGCTGGTCTCGCCAACATTTTGTTATGATATTATGGAGAGATAGAGTTGTTAGTCAAGACCTTGCCATGTGACAATGTTGGTTGGTATGATGAGATTCTTTGGCTTACCAATCCAACTCTTCTTATGAGAATTATTCAGATTGAGAATGTCCAAGTACCTTGTATGGATTGTGAATACCTACCTATTTAAGAGGGAGTGTTGAAATATGTAACTAGGTTCAGTCTTCATAATGATAAATGTTATCATGATTTTATGTATTTGATGTAAAGAGAAAAATAAATGTATAATTTTTATTCTTGAGGCATGGGTTTTCATGCTCAAGGGAAATTTTCCTTATAGGTCAACCACCCATTCAACAGTTCTAGGGATTGTCATTGAGTGTACAAATCAATTGAGTCATCGTCATGTATGGAAGACCATTTTGGGCATGTTGCATATTGTAAAGAAAATTTATTTGAGTCAAATATAGAGTCAAAGACCCTCCAAGACCTCGTCATGGTCCAAAGATCAAGTCGTCCTTCACAAGTGTAAAATTCGGCCTAAAAGAAGAAATTCGACCTAGTAGGAGACTAATATATAAAGGAGACTTCAACGTCACATGGAAGACACATACACTACACACATGTTCGATAAAAGGAAGAGAAAAGGGTGCAAAGAAGAGAAGGACAAGAAGAAGAAAAGAAGAGCGATATTTTTTGGATTGTTTTAGGTTTATTTTCCTCCACACGTGCAAAGGTTACGGCATCATCTTGCAACAACATATACAAAATTGCAATAACTCCAAGAGAGCTGAATTTTAGGTCAAAGGAAGTCTCCCTTGAGAGTTGAGTTGATAAAAAGGAGGACTCATCTCAAGCGAAGCAGATGTAAGGACCGAAACATAATTTATTCCACACGTGAGGGCTAGGGTTTATGCATAAGAAACTGCTAGAGGGAAAAGTTGCTGAATAATCTGCCAGAAAGGTTGAAGTTGTAGAATAATCTTTTGGGAGGTCAAATTTGTAGAATAATCTACTGGAGGGATGAAATTGAAGAAGTTACTGAAGTCGAAGTTGCAGGAAGGAACACTTAGAAAAAAAGGAAAGGTTTGACTTGCTCTTGAAGGAGCCTTTGTCAAGGGTCATAGGTCTTCGAATTCGTCAATTGAAGTTCTATAAGAAGAGAATAATTCTTGTGGGTTTTCCTCTCAAGAGGATAGGTTTTGGTCATAGATAATTGCATAAATCTTGTATTCTTTTGTCTCATTGTTCTTTAGGATTTGGTAGTTGTTTGATGATATGAACACTAAATATAATGAAGAGAAAGATGAATATAGTTAAGTTAATTAAAGAGATATCACAAGCAGCTTTCAAAAAGAAGAGAAATCACCTAATCTAGTAGCCATAGAATTCTCAACAAGTATTAACCCATGAGGAGCTATGAGGACACGTACATATAATGGAGAACATTACTGCAACAAAGGGACTAAGATATGCATGAGTTCACAAATATTTTTCATACTCTACACACAAAGTTAGGTATCTAAGACTCTGAGTGACATTGGGTGCTCAAGTACCACGACTATCTGCACAAATACATTCAGGAAGAAATGGATTTCTTGGACATCTCCTCGCTTGGTGCAGCATACCGATATGTTGCCAAGATTGAATAAAAAATTAAACAAAAGAAGCACTATTTTGGATTTGTGAATTAGAAGCAGTGCATGAGTGCCCCTAAACTGCAAAACAAAGGACAAATCCAAGGTGGAGCGACCTAGGACAACCCATCAAATCTGCAAGAATAGAATGGCACCATGAAGAAGAAGAAGGACACAAAAACTTGGTGTCAGATCCACAAGAGCCCCACTCACAACACAAATGAGTGTCATGCCAAGCAATCACTAGTGGTTGAGCTGAAAGCTTCAGAGTTTAATGCATATTCTGATTTAGAGCTAGAACCCAACAAGGGGAATGATAAGGGGAAGTAGATTATTGATGCAGAACCCAATGCCACCATTGCCACCACCAAGGTCCAGAAGATTGAGCGTGAATGTCTAGAGGAGTGGGAGCATCTCTTCCACTCAAAGATGTGGGTGAAGGATTCTCTGTTGCAGTTCATTGTCGATAGTGGGAGCCAAAATAACCTCATTTTAGTGAAGATCATGAAGTGGTTGGGCCTACCGACCGCACCACAATGACAGCCATACACCATCAGATGGATTCACTAAGGACGACATCTCCACGTCAGCTAGCATTTCCACCTTCCATACACATTAAACCCTTCACGATGAGGTATTCTATGATTTTTCTCCTCTTGAAGTTTGTGATGTCTTATTAGGGTTTGAAGTTGAAAGTTGTAGTCCTCAGATAGGTATTTCTTACAAGGTATCATATGTGTCAAACGAAGATCATATGCCAAAGTTACGACCTCGGGAAGTTGATGTACTAATTTACCCCAATGGGGCCCATAGAATTTTGGCGCTTCATCTCCTAGGGTTAGGATTTTGGATGTTTAGGGATTTCCATTGTTTCTCAATAATAAATAGGCCTTTGAGTCTCATTGTAACATAGTTCAGAAAAAATGTACCCACCACATCCCTTCTCAGAGATAAGCTACCATCACCTGAGCTACTTTATGTCTATTCTGTATATAAACAATTTTCTTACTTTTCTATTAATGAATTGAAGTATTGTTTTCGTTGTATCTCTGTGTTTTTGTTTATATCTATATTTCATTTCATTCCTTCATAAAATCCAGATCAATTCCTATCTTTTGAAGTGACACAAGATCATTGTGATTGAGATGGCCATTACTTTGATGCCATATCTCCTATGATGACATGGTTGTAGATTCCATTGCTTTATGATCTTTCTTGTTAACAACAAGCTTGTACAATCATCCAATTTGTACTCCTCTTGCTATGTTGTCCTAGTTATTTGTATATCCTTCACAATACAATGTGACTTAAAAAATTCAACTTTGAGATTTTGATTTGCAATGATGGACACTGAGATTAAACTTTTCTTGATTCCAGGAGCATACATCACATTTTGTATTTGTCTCACATGACCACTAGTTAAATTTACACATACATCACCATAACCCTTGATTTCATGATATCTAGTATCTCCTAGATAATTGTGAATACCATTATTATTTTCATGATATGTATCAAACCATTCCTTTTTGCACGTCATATGAATTAAAGCACCAAAGTCAATAAACCATGCATTAACATCATCAATTTCTACTAATAAAACAACATCTAAAATGAATAATTTGAGACTTTTGAGACTATCACTAAGTCTTTTCTATCAAAACAATTGCTTGAATGTATTCTATGTTTTGACTCATCAAATTTCATTTTATTGAAATATTTAGCAAAATGTCCAAGAATATCACAATAGAAGCATCCAACCTTCCTCTTCAAATAGGTATTTGTCCTTGGTGGAATTGTGCCTTTATGTGATTTTGATTGTGAATTTCCTCCTTTGTTCTTGTCTCATGGATTTCCTTTGTATAATTGCTTCCCTTTGACCACCAATTTTAGATCTGAATTTTGAGATTTGCTACTAAGATTCTTCATTCTTTCTTCCTCTTTCAGGATAATACTTGTCAATTCATTAAATGTAGGAGCCTTTTCCCTAGTTGAAAATCTAGTGATGAACATGTGATAATCACCCAACATCCCATTTAATGTAATTGTTATTAGATCACTACTAGAAAACTTTTCACCAATAACACCAAGCTTATCATGAATTTCTTTGATTATAGAATGGAAGTCATGAATATTTTCATTTACCTTTATTTTAATTCAAAAAATCCTATTCTATAAGAATAATTCTTAATTTGTATTTGATGTTAACCTTTTAAGTGTATCTCAGGTTTCTTGATACATTTTGATGAATCTAAAAGAAATTGTACTTAGAAGTAACTTTTATGGAACACGAGAATGAATTGCAGTCCTTAATGTGTGAAATAATGTTGTCCTTTATGGACGTTCTCAAGAGTACTTGCAGCTTTAGTCTCTTGGCCTTCCCAATCTTGAATAAAGACTCTTGGTGTTTTTAGTTTAGTTTTAGCTCTTCTTGTTGTTGACCAAACATTATAACCTTCCATTAAAATCTACATCTTAAACTTCCAATTTGTGTAATTTTCTCCATCTAAGTTAATGGACTCATTTAAATATGAATTTTCCATATTTGAATAAGAAAATATCAAATTTCCACAAATATCCCCAATTAAAATACCATTCACCAGCTAAATGGACACTAGATTTGAATTTAATTACATCAAATTATGCAAGATCTCACATTTATTTTAATACAAGATAGTGCGTACACATTACATCTTTAGGGAAAAAAAGAAACACATGCTAGATAGCTTGTATCATTGCCTTTTTGCAATACCCAAAATCAAGCAGATCCTGAGACTAGACTGAGTTGGAACACGCTTTCATCCTCTGCGCTCTCATCTAAATGGTCCTAACCCCTAGAGGACATCAAAATTTGAAATTGGTAACCCAAAACATGATATTGACACCTCCAATTCTGGAATTGGTACTCTCGAATTTTTCAAAACTCCATGGAGTCTAAAGTTTACAGAGGCCAAATTGAAGGTAGACCCTAGAACGCCACTAAAGTTGATCCAAAGATACCCCTAACCCCAAACACTATTAGATTTCCTTGTGACTAGGTGTTGAACAATGGCGGGATCATATCTTTACAAAATTCCCTTGTAGCAGAATTCCCTAGCCTCCAAAATATTTGTACTTCTGACAGCATTGTCGCTAACTTTAGTGATGCTCACTTTCGTCCTACATTGGAGAGGGGACCTTGGTTGATGGACAGGAGATATAAATAAATTTCCCGGTATGAGCCTGGAATCAATTCACGAATGGATGGAGGCATAAGAATATGCAGAGATCTCCATAGAAATCCTAACAAACAAAATTATAGCTTGTAGAGGACTTCCATCTCAGGTAGGTTGTCATTTTGGTTCCAGAATAGGCATGCTCGGTAAAATTCCAAGCAGCTCAAGAGATATTATTGATGGTTGAGCTCAATTAAGAATGCATTAATTCTTCAATTAAAGAAATCGGTGGAATACCAAAGCACTAGTAAGGTCGCTATCAATATTTCTAGAGCTATTCATTCATTAATGCACAGGGCAGTTGATGAGCACCAGTATTGCAGTAAGAATGCTGCAACTCCTGGAGCTACCAGCTTTACTTTATCAACCAAGGGTTCGTACAAACCTGGAGGTGACAATGCTGTATACACAAGTAAAATTCATGGCTCTTCCTTTTGTCAAACCGAGGGTTCGTACAAACTTGGAAGTGACAATGCTATATACACAAGTAAAAGTGATGGTTCTTCCTTTTGTCACTATTCAGCTGGAGAGAGACCACTAGGGTTTTCAAGCCAGACTTCTATGGATTCAGAAGAATATTGATAACTAATGAAAGAAAGAGGAATCTACTCTATGAGAAAGCTTATCTACTGCAATAATGAAAGAGACCGAAACTCAATGCTAAAACACACCATTTCCTAACTAACTGCTAAGAAACTATGCTTTACAATAATGACAAGCTAACATGTATGAAATGCTATTATCCTAAGAATAGAAGTTCAAAACATCAAACATTAGTCCTATGCATGTAAAAGACTGAAATAAATATGTTTTGTTCTTTTTATTCTTTTTATGGAAAATTAAGTGTAAATCCTAATTTCTTTTGGTGATGTGGCAAGTGGCTTAGTGATGCTAGTGTATGGTTGGGAGGTTTAGGACATGGTTAGAAGGTTTGGGAGACCCTTGGGTGACCTGGTGTGGCTTCCTAGAAGTCTTCCCTCAATTCGGCCTCAAAACAGGCCACTATAGGAAACCCTACAAGATGTACTAGAAACCTACAAGATTCCCTGTATTTCTACAGGATACAGTCGAGAGCAAAATGATGGTTTCTAGAGGTGGTGGAAGGATTAGGGAAGGTTGTGGATGGGCAGAATGGAGTGAGAAAATTCCTAGGATCACTGAGAACTCAAAGCCAAGGTTATGAGATGGCTAGATTCACTCATCATGCTTGGAGGAATTTCTATGCAAAATGATGAGATTGGTGAAGGTCTTGGTGAAAGAAAGGAATGATTATGGATGGATGAAATTGGAGGTGGTTTCTTGCTACGAGATCTCATTATATTTCTGAAGCACCTACTATGCATCAAACATTTATAATTGCCAAAAAAATCATGTAAACAAGAAGAATTCTAACAAGCTAGAAAAGCATAATTTAATGAACTAGTTGTCTACTTCATGCATGAGGAAAATTGCTGAATAAAATGGAATCATGGATGAGATCTACTATAAGAATGAGTATGGAAGACATGGTAATTAAATCCTACACTTTCAAAACTGATCAAATGTTGGTTTAAGTACAACAAACTCTAAACCTTATGAGAAAATGGAAATCTGTCTTTTTAGGGCTGCATAAGGGTCTTTTCCTCAAATCATGATCCCTGAGGGAAGAGATGAGGCCAAGACACCTACTGACAGATTTTTGGTGCTCCTTTTATCCCTTCTAACCTTATATTGAGGTAAAGCACAAATGGAAGCAAACTAATAAACAACTGATCAAATCTACATTACTTGCAATGAAATACTTCTAAAGACAATTTAACCATGAGTCTATGAAACTAAGGAAGCATACAGATACAAGAAGAGAAGCCTTTTCTTCTAGGGTTGGGTCCTAATCTAATATCTTCAACCCTCTGAGTTAACTCAGTTTTTGATCAAGAAAAATCTTATTTTCATTATTAAAACATAAAATTACATCAATGTCTTCCACAAGTCTGGAGCTCAAAAATAGGCAGTGTTTTTACAACAAAAATTCGAATCTTAATGAGGCTCTAGGCCTCTCTACTTATATTGTTGAAGTCCCCAACGACTTCCTTAATTATAGGGAGGCTCGGCTCCCAAACTCGAGATGAACTAATTCTTTGTCTATCACTTGATTGGTTGTCGTTTGATCTTAATGACTTGGCTGATTACACTTCGAGTTGGTGTGATTAATGGAGGAATATTCCAATGGGGGAGGAGTAAATGAGGAGGATTTAGCTCCTACAATCTCTCTCCCTTGTCCCATTTGAGTTTTAAACCTTATCCTTGCCAAAATTCCTTGATTTTCTCTTCCAAACCTGCATTCAATGCATATTAGTCCACTAGGCATAATATCTCACTTTAACTCATCTCATTAAACAAAATATAATCAAAACATGTAATAAATTATGAGAAGAGTTGATTTGACTAGCTAGGAGGTGAATTAAGGCCCATATAATTACCCAAAGATGAGGCTCATCATAACCCCCTACTGGAAGTGTTGCTCATCCTCTGAGAAACTTAATCAATATCCATGTCTTTTATAGCTCTAGTGGCCTCCCTGACATCCCATGCTTATGTTGTGGTTTCCTCTTCTTGTGCATAGAATCCTGCCTTCTTTTCTACCTCCTCCCACTGCTTTCCTTCTTCTTCTTCCTTCCTTCCTTCTGAATCCCCAAGAGCAGTGGTGGACTGAGTCTCAAGCCAATCCAATTGACTTTGAGCCTTTGGATGGATTATTTGTACATGGGTGTCTTGTTCAGTGCTTCTCTCATCCTATGAGGAGAGTGGTACTCTTTGATCTTCAAACTGTATGGAAAAGTATTTCATCTCCTTAGGAAAGTTTGCATGTTGTCATCCCCTAACAATCTGAACGTGTCCTCAAAATGTGTAATGGCTTGCTCTTGGGAAACAAGATACTTAGGTGCAAGTTGATGATCATTTGAAATTAAATTATGTATGCTAATTACAGTCATTGGATTGGACTACTTAGCTCTGATCATAAGAGGCTCTGTTTGTCCCCTTGCCAATATCCTCTTCATTTTTGTAGCCCTTGCTTCCTCATGGTTCGTCCATGATGCCAAAGCCATCAACTGTAAATCCCCTAGATTTGCATTAGGGTCCCATACATTCATATATGTCAAAGCCATGTTATGCAAGTAGAACTTAGACATCTTAGCCCTATCCTCTAATGTACTTTGATCACAGAGTCTATAATCCTGGAATGGCAAGGGGCCTCTCTGTGAGGGTCTTGATTTGGAACTGCAGCCACTGTTCCTTAAGTTATATTGCATAGGACTTTGTTGGCATCCTCCACTGGATTGCTTCCAATGATAGACTAGCCATGGATGCCAATTGATTCTCTCTTTCTTGCAGTTGTCCTTTCAACCATGCATTTTCTACCTCCAACTGATTTTTCATTATGGCCTCTCTATTCATCAAGCTACTTAGTTCCCTTCCCATCTATTTGAGCTTCTCCTCCATGTGACCAATGTCCTCCACTCCCTTGGACTTGGGAATATGCATCCATCTATGAGTTCTGGATTTTTCTTTCTCAGGCTCAAAGAATAATGGAATGACATTTTTTTGTGGAATGACCCTGCCTCTCTCAATAAATATATAGTAGGAGTCAAGGTTAGGTTGAGGACTAGGTTCCCTTAGCTCTTGGTCCTCTCTCTTTGTTTCTGGCTGCTTACTTCTCTCCTCATCCAATTTTTGAGTTTCCCATAGGACTGACTTTGCTTCCGGTAAGTCTTGTTGTGTATCCTATAGAATGCCTTTTCCTTTGGATGAGGTAGACTTGGTTACAGGTCTTCTCACGTAGATGATAGGAGACATAGGGGAGGTTTGTGATGAGGATCCTTCTTGAGTTTTTATAGGAGGAGCCATCTTCTCCTGCTGTTTTGGTGAGTCCTCAAGAACAATGGGAACCTTGGTTGGAGTTTGGGGGTTTCCCTACCTTATCCTTGTGCTTTTCCTTGTTCTGAAGTATAAGGGGGTTTGCCTTTGTCTTTTGCCCTTTTTTTATAGGGGTGATAAGGGTAGTGAGGGTAGTTGTTGCTTCTCTCTCAATGGGTTCTAGAGACACCCTAGGTGACTCCTCCTTGTCTTTTGCATCCTCTTTTCCATTGCCCTTTTTACCTATGCCTTTCCCCTCTTCTTTTCCCTCTATATCCTCATCTTGTTTATCAGATTCCTCCTTGACATCTTCCTTTGTTTCTTCATCACCTTCTTTATCTTTATCTTCCTCTTCATCCTCATTTTATCTCCTCTTCATCCCTCTCTGCTTCTTCTCCATCTGTTTCTATCTCCTCTTCATCATTTTCACTGACACTAGGGCTAATATCATATTTGAGGGCTTTGATATCCTCGTATGTCTGCATGTCTCTGAAAATTGCCCATTGGATAGGTATTTTGAGGTTTTGGAGGGCATCTTCGATGATGATTCTAATTAACCCATGGTGGGCTAACTATTGGTGGTTTCCTTCTTACAGCTTTACGCGTATATATCTCAATGATTGCAGAAGGAAGTATGGTATGCTGAGCCTGTGGTGAGGAGGTGTTTCTGCTCCAAATCTCAATTCTTCAAGGAGCCTAAAGTGATAACCATAAACCACACTATACCTACCTTCACATGATATGTATTTTATAAGGTCGTAGCTTACCTCATTCCAGGGGTATGGTAGGTTTTTTCTCCTTACTCCATTCTTATCCTCAATGGGCTGCTATCCCTCTAAAAAGAATTTCTTCTCAGCAGTCTAGCTATCTCCCTTGTCTTTCTTTCTCCAAGGCACTCCTAGGGGAAGTGTGGTAATATTGCTTATGAGTTTAGGGATGAGCTCTATGGAGAGGTCTCTCACCACAATAGTGGCATGGGTTCTAGTTAGTGGAATGAGGGAGAGAGAAAAATTTTGGGCCACCTCATCATCATACCCCATCAATTTCTCAAAATACCCCATCCAATTATGCCTTGTGAAGATTTCTAACATAAGAGGGTGTTGGTGAATCCTCACAGTCTTAATGGGCTCCCTTCTATTAAACCCCCTTGTCATTTTGTTTGGTGAATTTGGAGGAGCAGAGATGGTTGATACAAATTTTAATGCAAGAGGAAATTTGACTGAAATACTTGAGGAGACAATTCCCTTACACAACTATCAAATTCACTTAAACTAGGAGATTTTTCTGTTCTATTCACTTGGAAAAATGGAAGTAAATGTAGAGCCTACCTCCTCACGGTGTTTGTTGTAGCCAACCCCTATGTTTTCCCTTTTGAAACTGCTCTCAGCCAATCTTGTAGACTGTCTGACTGTATCGTGTAGGATTCCTGTGTAATCCTATAGGAAGTTATGTGTGATCCTGTAGGAAGTCTTGTGCAGGCGAAAGATGGATTTTTTCTCTTCTGTAGGTTTCTTGGGTTCGGGAGTGATTTTTCTAGAGTGAGCCTCAAGGAGATGAATGCACGGCTGCATGGAAATCAACAATTATTTCTTCTTATGGTTGAGTTGAGTAAGGCGGTGTGCTGGCAGCCAAGGTATGATTTTTTTCTATTTTTGGACCATTGGTCCCCACTACCACCTCATCATTCCCCTCTCCTCGTAATTAACTCCCACTTCGAGCATCCGTAACCTTAACTGCTTTCATCCTCCACCTATTTTTTTTTTACTTGACTATTGCCACGTGTGGGAGGACCAACTATTTTGTCTTTTTCCACTGAACGAAGGTCGCCAAGTTAACTGGCCACCTTTTGCTTATAAACCAACTTGCTCACAACCTTTACATATTTTGACTACATTATGCAAATGAGAGAGTGAAGTGATATACTTACCTGTGGTGCTAATACCTCGCTGCTATTTGTTGAAGACATGAGGTGCTTGTTGTGTGTTGGTTGCATGTTCTTTTTCCTTCCTCCCTTTTTTTATTGCCTTCTAATGATTCCCTTGATGTGCAGGTACCCGGTGTTGAAGATGATAGTGCTACTGCTGCTCTGGGGCTTCTTTCACCCTTGGATCTTAATGCTAGAAGCCTGCTACTACTCATGATTTTAATTCTGTGGGATAGGCTACTACTGGATTTCCTACAAGATGTCTTGTAGCTACTTCTCCCTCAGAATTTTTAATCATTTCTTCTGTTGGGACCTTTAGGATGAATACATGTATAGAGAGGAGGTCTAGGAGTGAGAACAATGAGAAGTACACGCAGGTGTTGTTCCCTTCTGCTCCCTGTTTCATTTTCCTTTGTGTTCTCTCTTGAATATTGTGAATTTTTTTTTAAAACTGATCTTTTTTTATGATGGATGCAGGGGTGATCATGTTGGAGAGAGGTATGGTAATGAAGTTATGATGTAGGTTTTTTATTTTTTGACATGGGAGGGTCATTTTCTTGCCTTATTGTTACTCATTTTAGGATTCTGAAGCCACTATAATTTCTACAGGATCATCTTGTAGGTTTTCAGGGGATCCGGTAGGTTTATAGGGAATCCTGTAGAAAACACAGTACCCTTGCAAACTGAGGCAAATGAGCGAAGAAGATGAAAGGAATGGTGGAATGATGAAGGATAATGGATGGGGAACAAAAATATGAGTGGAATAGGTCCCGTTTTGATTCCCCTTTGCTCTCTGATCATCCTCCTGCTGACCTGCAAACAATTTTTCATGATTTTTTCTTTTTTCTTTTTTCATTTTTTTTTTAAAACAACTAACCTGCCTCCAAGAGGTTTTCATTCTAGTTGCTTGGCCTGGGCACCTCAAGAGAGGTTTTCACCCAAAGATATTTTTATTTCTCTTTTTTTTCTTTTTCTTTATTTTTTTATTTTTTTACACCATTGGGCCGCCCCAAGAGGTTTTCAGCCCAATAGTGGGACTCAGGTGCCTCATGAAGGTTTTCACCTAAGTCCTTATTTTTTTTCTCAGTGATTTGATGATGTAGGAGATGAAACTTGATCCACCACCATCACTATTTTACTAATACCATCAATGAACTGTTGCTTTGACAATGGCCTCTTGTAAACTTTCAGTCTGTGCCCATGAACAAGTAAAGGAATGGCCTCTGCATCTATGGTTTTGATCTGCACTGAACCGTTATCATGACATCTCTCTATAACATAAGGCCCTAACCATCTTGTCCTTAACTTGCCCTTAAATTCTTTATATGTGGAATCATATAAAAAAGCTCAATCACCTTATTAAACTTGCTTGTCCTTGATGTTCTTATCATGCCAAATCTTCCTCTAATGTTGAGTTACCTTTGTGTGTAGTAGGGCCTGCATTCTGAACTCATCTAAACCATTCAATTGGAGCAACCTCTCTTTTTGTGCACTACTGGGATCTAGATCTAGTTGGGCTACCATCCTCAATGTGTTCTACTCAAATTCAATGGACAATGAGGCCTTTTCCCCATAGACCAGCTCATAGGGTGTGAATCCAGCGGTGGTCTTCTAGGTGGCCTCAACTAGTCTATCTGCCCAATATTTCATGTTGTTGCTAACCACTTTGGTCAAGATTTCCTCCAGTGCTCTGTTGGTTACCTCCACTTTCCCATTATCTTGTGGGTGATAGGGAGTGGAGGTCCTATGCTTGATCTTGTGCTGGTTGAGCAAGTCTTCAATTATGTTGAAGGTAAGATGGCTACCTTGATCAGTGACCAATTCTCTATGGTACCCAAATTTGTAAAATACATTCTCCCATAAGAACTTATCCACCTTCTCCTCTGTTGTTGCCTTAATTGCCTTGGTTTCAGCCCACTTAGTCAGATAGTCAATGCACATAATGATATACTGATTTTGCTTGGAAGGAGGGTCAATAGGTCCAATGAAGTCCATGTCCCACTTGTCAAATGGCTCAAAAGTCACTTGAGGTTGCAAAGGAATTTCATCTCTTGGAGTAGGATTTCCCATCTTTTGGCACCGATCACACTGAATAGTATATATTTTCACATCCTGATGAAGAGTGGGCCAATAGTACCCAGCTTGTAACACTTTAAATGCTGTCCTGTTTGCTGCAAAGTGAGCTCCACAAGGCCCATCATGAGAGGTCAAAAGGATGTTAAATACTTCCTCCTCCCTCACACATCTTCTCAAAATTTGATCTGGGCCAAGTTTGAAGAGGTTGCCCCAATCTAGGTGAAGGGGGCGCTCTTCCTCACAATCTTGATTTTCTCTTTGGGGGACAAAATCAGTGGGACCTATGCAGATACCAAATAGTTTTCTATATCAGCAAACCATGGAGAGAGAACTGAGATGGCGAATAATTTCTCGTCTAGTATCTGATCATCAACCATTCCCTCCTCTCCTGCAGGCAAATTTAATCTAGACAAAAAGTCTACAACAACATTTTCCTTTCCAAGATTTTCAACAATAGTTAGATCAAACTGATGTAATAAAAGTAACCATCTAATAATTTGGACATTCACATCAGTTTTATTAATTAAATATTTGATTGCAGCATGGTTAGTATGTACAAATGTTGATAACCTATAATATAATGCCTAAATTTGTTCAATGAATGCACAACAACCATGAGCTCCTTTTCGGTCATTGTGTAGTTCAGTTTGGCCTTTGACAGATTCTTACTGATAAAGTAAATGGCATAAGGAAATTTCTCATCTATTTGGCCTATGGCTACTCCTATGGATTTGTGTGAGGCATTAGCATGAATATGAAAAGGAAGGGCCCAATTTGGGCCTCAGAGAATCGATGCAGTGGTTAACTTGTCCTTCAAGGTGTCCCAGGCCTCTTCACAGATTTTTGACCATACAAACTCAAATTATTTGGCCAATAACTCAAATAAAGGAGAATCCAACTTGTTGAAGTCTTTTATAAACTTGCAGTAGTATCCAGCTAACCCTAGGAAACTTCTGACATGTCTCTACTTTTGTGGAGGTGGGACCCTTTGGATGATAACTATTTTGTTTGGGTCCACTAGCAATCCTTGCTGATATATTGAATGAGCTAGCATGGTCCCTGCAGTCATCAAGAATTCACATTTCTCGGGATTGAGAAACAGGTTCATTTCAATGCACTTGTGCAAAACTTTGCCTAAGTTGGATAGAGCCTCCTCGAAATCACCTCCATAAGGTGTGAAATCATCCATATAGATCTCTACCATATCATGGCCTAACTCGGCAAAGATACTCAAGACTGCTCTTTGAAAAGTCGCAAGAGCATTGCATAGGCCAAAAGGAAGGACCCTATAGGTGAAAGTACCCCAAGGACAAGTGAATTTCGTTTTATCCTAGTCTTTCAGGCTGATCTGGATTTGGTTGTACCTGCTAAATCCATCTAGGAAAGAGAAAAAAAAATTCCCTCCAAGGCCATCTAGCACTTGGTTGATGAAAGGTAGAGGGAAATGGCCCCTCTTTGTGGCTTTGTTTAACTCCCTATAATTGACACAAATCCTCCACTTACCATATTTCTCTGGAACCAACATCAAAGGAGAGACCCACTCACTATCTGAGATAGGGTAAATGAATCCTACATCTAGCAGTTTTTGCAGTTCTTCTTTGACTATATCTTTAAGAGATGGATTCATCCTCCTTTGGGGCTATTAGACTGGCTTGTAAACTTCCTTGATATTAATATGGTGAGTACACATTAAGGGGTGCACTCCCTTCATTTCTTGGTAACTCCAAGCAAATGCATCCAGATGTTTGTTTAGCATGTTGCACAACTTTTCTTCTTGGAGAAAAAAAAGAGACGGATTGATTTTCAAAGTTCTCTCGGGGCTGAATTCTATGGTTTTGACATGGATATGGTTGGAATCAACTAAGAATAGATCAGTTTGAAGGTTTTTTTAGGTTTCCTTTACTACTTTTTCTAAGGACAATGTACTGGGAGTTGGATTTTGCAGTATGTGTTCAATCAAATCATCTCTATCCTATTGTCCCCCTCCCATGGTTGTTTCTAAAGTATAGAGTTGGGCAGAATAAACTTCATCTTCCTCGTCCTCTTCTAGCCACAAAGGTAAGTCATGTTCTAGAGATGGTTGAGCAGGAGGGTATAGGACTAACTGCTTGGACATATGCCCATTCTTGATGGTCATATTTCCAGCTTTGCAACTAATGTAAGCATCGACAGTGGCTAACCAGGGCCTCCCAAGGATGAGAGGGTAATCTGTAAGCTTAGCTGTAGGCTGGAGAACTAGGAAATCTGCAGGGTATTCCCAAGAATCAATGGATACCATCACATCCTCCACAATCCCCTCATGGGTCACTCTGGAGCGGTTTGCAAGTTGCAGAACTATTGTGGTCTTCCTCAATGAACCTTGGAGGTTGAGCTTGAGCATGGTGTCCTTGGTCATCACATTAATGGCAACCCCAATATCGATCAAAGTGTGTGGGACAATGGTTCCATTGATGTGCACATCTACTATAGGGCTTAGAGGGTCCAAATAATTTGGACAAATTACCTGCCCCAGCATTAAGTTGAACAGTTATACAATGACATTAATGGTAGGGGCATCTCTTCTTCACCTCCTTGGATGCTTGAAGCATTTCTCCTTAATAAACTTATTGTAAATAGGTATATCTTTAATAGCTTGGAGAAGTGGAATTTTGACACATAGGTTTTTCAATTCTCCCAGAAGTTCAGTCTCTTCTATGTTAGGTTGGAGTGGTTGGGTTAATCCCTTAGGAAAGGGTGGTGGACTTATTTTAAGCACACTTTCCTCTCTTTATTCCTCAACCTCCCTAGGTGGAGGTAGAGGTTGGTTGTTCGAAAGTACTCTCCCAGATCTCAGGTTGATTTCATGAATCTCCATAGCATAAACTGGATATGATGTCTCTCCATTGTATACTTGTTGTGCCTGTCTATTTTTTAGGTTCAAATTTGGCTGGGCAGGCATCTGGGGTTGTTTAGGTGGAGCAGAGTGTAAAAGCTGTGGTTGGGAAAGTGGTGAAGGCAATAAATCTAGAACATTGTTGTATGGGGGCCTCCACCCTTGGGGCGATGCATTCCACTGAGGTTGTGGTGGAGCATATGGTTGAAATGATTGGCTAGCTAGCTGGGAATGATACTGAGGTGCGAAGAACCAAGGAGGAGGTGTAGACCAGGAAGGATGGGCAGGGGGTCCCCAAGAAGGTATGGATGTGGTTTGGTTGGGGTTGTAATATGCATAGGATGACCCTTGCATGCCCTGTTGGTATGGCCTAGGCCCATGAGCTCTCCTTTGGTTTATGTAGCAAAGTTGCTCAATGGCCCCTTCAACTCCTTAATATACAACTTTGAGTATAGGTAAAGAGGGGCACTTGTCTGTGGAGTGGCTTTCTTCCCAAACTGAGAAAATTTCAATAGAATTCAATGGACATTCATTCCTAGGGTGCCTCCTGGTGCATCTAGGACAGAAAATGGCCAAGGCTCTCTATTCTTCCTCCTGCTTTCTCTTAATGTGCATAGTTGCCATTTGTAGGGCAAGGGTTTGCAACATATCACTTTTGAAATCCTCCAACATATTTCTAATTTTACCTTTGATGGATGAATTGGAAGATGATGGACTGACCAGAGGTTGACTACCCCTACCCTTTTTCCTGGCTACCCTAGAATGGTTTCTAAAGACAATCTTAATATCCTGATAGGGTAACTGGTAGATATCCCCTCCTGCTAACAAGTGTAGGGTATCCATAAGATCTTCCCTTACTCTAAGCAGGACCAACTTCAATGACAGAGGGTCAAGTGTGCACCTAGCCCTTTTGTAGCTAAGTTGGAATCTTTCTTCATAATCCTCTAGGGATTCATCATTGCCTAAGGTCATCCTCAAAATTTCCTCTTTAGTGTCTTTAGACCTATAGTATTCCTGATACTTATTGTTGAAGGCTTGTTGCATCTGAGCCCAAGTTGTGATGTTATCTCTAGGTAAACCCATCAACCAACGCAAAGTTGCACCCTTGAGAATGGATGGAAATAGTTTCAACTTCTGCTCATCATTTGTATAGTCATAGGTTCGACATATGACAAAAAACTCAAATAAGAAAGTGTCTGGGTCTTCTGTGGTCAGGCCATGGAAATAAGGAAGGGCAGAAGGCTTATATTTTTCATCTTAGTATACCCATTGGTTCCCCTGATGGGGAAGGCACCCTCAACTCTTTATCTATTTCCTCTATCATTTTTGTTTTCAGCCATAGGTTTAGTAGGAATGGGTTCTCCTTCATCTTCTTCCCCTATAGGTTCTTCAAATATGTATGGTTGCTCACCTAAGGGTTCCTCTAGTCCACAACCACTGAAGAAGAGGGAAGGTTGCCTGTTTGAAGTAGTGGGGGTATTTTGGCAAAAATTTCCCTAAGTTATCCCTGTTCCTACGAGGCATGAAAATGACAAAATTTTGTTTTGTTTTGTGTTTTGTTTTGTGTTTTTTTTGTGTTTTTTTTTTTTTGAAAGTAATAATTGCAGAATTGGAATTGTAGATTGAATGAAAACTACTAACTGAGTGAAAAAATTAACTACTTAATTGAAATTTTTCTTGCAAAATCGAAAGGAAAGCAAAGAATGTAGAATGAAAAAGAAGGCAACTAAATTACTTTTGCAAAAATGAAGCTAATAGCAGAATATGAGAAACAAGAAATAGAAGAAAGAAAGAAGTAATCACAAATTACTCAGACACCTCCCCGGCAATGACACCAAAAAGTGATGAGCACCATTATTGCAACAAGAATGTTGCAACTCCTAGAGCTACCAGCTTTACTTTGTCAACCTAGGGTTCGTACAAAGTTGGAGGTGGCAGTGTTGTATACACAAGTAAAAGTGATGGTTCTTCCTTTTGTCACTGTTTAGCTGGTGAGAGACCACTAGGGTTTTCAAGCCAGACTTCTATGGATTCAGAAGAAGCTTGATAACTAATGAAAGAAACAAGAATCTACTCTAGGCGAAAGCTTATCTACTACAATAATGAAAGAGACCGAAACTCAATGCTAAAACACACCATTTCCTAACTAACTGCTAAGAAACTATGCTTTACAATAATGCAAAGCTAACATGTATGAAATTCTACTGTCCTAAGCATGGAAGTTCAAAACATCAAACATTACTGCTATGCATGTGAAGTACTGAAATAAATCAAGTGTAAACCCTAATCTCTTTTGGTGATGTGGCAGGTGGCTTAGTGATGATGGTGGATGGTTGGAAGGTTTGGAAGACCCTTGGGTGACCTAGTGCGACTTCCTAGAGGTCTTCCCTCAATTCGCCCTCAAAACAGGCCACTACAGGAAAACCTACAAGATGTACTAGAAACCTACAAGATTCCCTGTATTTCTACAGGATACAACTGAGAGAAAAATGGTGGTTTCTAGAGGTGATAGAAGGCTTAGGGAAGATGGTGGATGGGTGGAATGGAGTGAGAAAATTCTTAGGATCACTGAGAACTCAAAACCAAGGTTAGGAGATGGTTGGATTCGCTTAACATGCTTGGAGGAATTTCTATGTAAAATGATGAGATTGGTGAAGATCTTGGTGAAAGCAAGGAATGATTATGGATGGATGAAGTTGGAAGGTGGTTGCCTGCTATGATATCTCTTTATATTTATGAAGCACCTACTCTACATCAAACATTTATAATTGCCAAAAAAATGATGTAAACAAAAAGAATTCTAACAAGCTAGAAAAGCAGAATTTAATGAAGTAGTTGTCTACTTCATGCATGAGGAAAATTGTTGAATAAAATGGAATAATGGATGAGATCTACTGTAAGACTAAAGATGGAAGAGATGGTAATTAAATCCTACACTTTCAAAATTGATCAAATGCTGGTTCAAGTACAGTTTACTCTAAATCTTATGAGAAAATGGAAATCTGTCTTTTTGGGGCTGCATAAGGGTCTTTTCCTCAAATCATGATCCTTGAGGGAAGAGGTGAGGCCAAGACACCTACTCATAGATTTGTGGTGCTCCTTTTATCCCTCTAACCTGCTACTGAAGTAAAGCACAAATAGAAGCAAACTAATAAACAACTAATCAAATCTACATTACTTGCAATGAAATACTTCTAAAGGCAATTTAACCATGAGTCTATGAAACTAACTCGAGCATACTGATACAAGAAGAGTAGCCTTTGTTGCTAAGGTTGGGCCCTAACCCAAGAGCTTCAGCCCTCTCAGTTAACTTAGTGATGGATCAAGAAAAAGCTCATTTTCATTATCAAAACATAAAATTACAGCAATGTCTTCCACAAGTCTGGAGCTCGAAAATAGCTGGTGTTTTTACAACAAAAATTTGAATCATAATGAGGCTCTAAGCCTCTCTACTTATACTACTAAAGTCCCCAACAACTTTCTTAAATCTAGGGAGGCTCGGCTCCCAAACTCGAGATGAACTAATTCTTTGTCTATCAATTTCTCGGCTGCCTTTTGATCTTCATGACTTGGTTAATTGCACTCTGAGTTGGTGTGATTAATGGAGGAATATTCAAATGACGGAGGAGTAAATAAGGAGGATTTACCTCCTACAATCTCTCTCCCTTGTCCCATTCGAGTTTCAAACCTTACTCCCAAACCTGCATTCAATCCATATTAGTCCACTAGGCATAATATCTCACTTTAACTCATCTCATTAAACAAAATATAATCAAAACATGTAATAAATTGTGAGAAGAGTTGATTTGACTAGTTATGAGGTGAATTAAGGCCCGTATAATTACCCAATGATGAGGCTCATCAGCATTAGATACCACTCGTTGGATTTAAGCAAATACAAAATCTAACAGGTGGTATAGACTTCCCTGTACATTAATGGATGAAAAGCTTCAGAAATATTGGTTCCCAGATAAGAGGACCAAAAAAATGTCAATGCACTGAAAAACTAAGAAGTTGAGGACGAGCCAAAAAGGCGTTGATTGGACAAAGTTGACACAATGCTCACGTTGACAAACTCCCACAACTACTAACATTCACACACACAAACTAAGCCTCACCTTGAGGGTGTCAAGAAAATTGAAGGGTGACCTCTCAATAGCAACTTAGGTACTTTAATGACATGGACTTGACCAATTGAGCTAACCACCAAGGCTAACTCTAAATTTATTACATACTAAAAGGAATTAATTTTTTTGAGATAATTTTTTTTAATTTAAAAAAGAACTTAAATAAAATTGTAGCCTCTAAATATTTAATCCTTTTAATATAGTAAATTTGATTTTTTTTTGCTAGGTTATGTGAGCCCTAAGATGACTACTGCACCTAATCAATGGCCTAAGTAGCTGCAACCTAGGGACATCTAAGCCGTCAAAATCACCCAAGAATCACGTATGGGCTAGCACACACCAACCCTTACCATAGATGGATTTTTTCCCACAAAGTTTATGACTGATGACCTTCACACCATGAAGTGCTTTAACAGGGAAACCTCTCAATGTGTGCTCTATGCCCCATAGGTATAGCAAAATTGAAATTAAAATGAACTTTATACAAGGAATTTTTTAATTAAAAAATTATATTTAAAAAATATAGATAAAAAGGTAATTTTTAATTATAAAACTAATTTAATTAATAAAATGGCACCTTAAGCATATGGATAGTTTGATTAATAAAATCATATAGATAGTTTGATCAAGCTGAGAGGCACTTTACAACTTAGTATGGAGGAGATGCATAGACATTAGGTGTAATATAAGAAAGACTGCATGTCAAAATTTTTGAAATATTTTATTTTAAATTAATTTAATTTTATAACATTTTTAAAATTAAATCTAAAAACAAAAGGATGAGGGAGAGATGTAGTGGAATAAAATAATGCTTTCCTAACCACATTTAAATTTAACTAATAAGCACATACACAATTAATACTTATATTAAACTTACAATATAACAAGATTAATAACCACTGATATTACCATAGATATTATTACCACTTTCATTTTATTCTACATATTATTAATTTGTAAATAGACTTTGTTACACTACCATAAAACAATACAACCATGACTTTTTCTTTTTTCTTTTTCCGAAGGTGGCAAAACCAATCAAACTCAGGTGTCAAACCAACAGTGAGGACAGCCATCTCTGGCTGCTAACCGCGAAAGTTGGATTTGACTCATCACTGTTATCAAGGAAAACCACGCCACCTGTAATAACCCGCTGGTGGTCCGTAAGGGAGCAGGCTTTCACTCCTGCCAGATGCCTCTGGGTCTTGGGCCATTAACCTGTTTCCTTACGTCCGAGGAAGACGAGCTCTTAGCCAAGCAGAAGCAGTTTTACGGCATACTCCAGGCCGAAATATAACCATGACTTATCAATATCACATGCCCAAAAACCATAACTTATTTAATTTTTTAGATTAAATTTAAAAATAAAAATATCTCTTAAACATTTTGAGTCGATAAAATTACATAAAACTAAAACCACTCCACTCAATAAACTAATAATTTAAATTTTAAGGATAAGCTTAACATTACATTAATTTTTTTATTTTTTTCCAAATGCATATAATTTCCATAACAGAGATTTTTTTTAGATACATATAGTTTACTTGACTGACAAGTTAACGCCATCATACTATTCCCTCAACGCAATCAAATTTTGCCACACAATCAAATTAACCCGTCATAACGTAGTAAAAAAACAAAAAACTCACTTTCATATGAGTTGTCAACATATAATATTGATGTGTAATTAGTCTTTATGTTTTATTTTCCCTATATTTATTATAATTAATTGTATGAGGTCATGCCATGGTCAATCCCTAATGTTTCATAAGTTGTGATATTTTCATGAACACTAAGTCGTGGATGGAGTCCATGCTTTATCGTACGAGCATAAATAATTGATATTAAAGTAGATTTATTTCATGATTTCTTGGATTCCTATTAAAATTAGATGTACGCGATGATTATGTTTATGGATATTCAAAGATTTGATGATTATCATATGATCATAGAATAGAATAGATATATGCAAAAAAGATGGAATACTGTCCTTTATGGTTGACATAAGGATTTATGATTTATTTATTTATTTATATTTGGTAAAAAAATAATTTATTTATATAATTTAATTTTTATTTATGGTTGATTTAAGGATTTATGATTTATTTGTTTATTTATATTTTGTAAAAAAAGAAATTGATTATTTTAAATTTGAATATTTGATTAAAATATTTTTATAAAATGGTTTTGGGGTAGATAATTAGTTAATTAGAAGTTTATTAAATGTGGAAACCAAGTAACTTAGGTTCAAATTTCTTCTAAAGTGACTCGGTTTATGATAAGGAGGGCAGGAGGGGCGGGTCATAAATCTCAGAGGTTTACTAGTAGTTACGTGTTAGGTAGGCTAGGCTACTGGGTCCTCGAATATTTTTTTTATATAAATTCATTTTATTTTTATTAAATATATTTAATAATATATAAACTATTGTGTTCACGAGGTCTGATAGATGGTGATGGGGTGCTCTATGAATACACTCCTTGATGTGAAGTCACCTATTCAATTCCTTACCCTTATTGGGGTGATATATTGAACATGATGAAGATGTAGTATTGTCAATCTATATATATATATATATATATTAATTAAGTTTATTTTAGATAGATATAAGAGATAATTGTTATTTTTCTATTTAAAAAATTTAATTTAGAAAAATAACATATGAACTCCTAATAAATATATTATTATAATGATTTAAATTTTATTATTATTATTAATTAATCTGGTACAAATAAATTATTTTTATTTACATTATTTATTTGTTGTGTATAAGTATTTATATTCATTTATACTTAGTATGAAAATGATTGGAATTTGATTCCTCTCGACATTGTAGATTCGAGTTAAAATGGATCTAGACTAGTTTAATTTCCCCCTTTAAATAGGTTATATTCCACATGAATACCATCGGTTCTCATAAAGTTGGAGCTCAAAAACCATTGGTAACTTGATCAAGTCAAATTTACCTTAACTACCCAACAAATAATAATAATAATAAGAATGATAATGGTAATAATGATAATAATGTGGAATTTTTATTTTTATTATTTTATTTTGAAGTTATTTTTATTTTAACATAGGGTTATTTTAATTTTTATTAATTTATTTTGACCGAGTCAAAATGTTTACATGACATTACTTTACAACATCACTACTGTACTTGGTTGGAGAGTTCCTTTCGATGCAATGAAAACTATTGGAATTTACAATTATATTGAGAGGGGAGGTGAATCAATGCAATGACAATTTTTACTTATTTAAAGCCAATCAAACATCATAAAATATCAATCTCATAAACTAAACAACTAACACAAAATATACTTGGAAATCCTTATAGGAAAAAACCATAAAACTTCTTTATATGAAATATCTTGTAGGTGTAAACCTACTATTCCATCAATTTGTAGGAACCAACCTACAAGAGACACCAATCCCCTCTGCTTCTTTGTGGGCACCAACCTAAATGGGACACCAGTCCCCTATGTTACTTTATAGGCACCAACCTACAAGAGACACTAATCCCATATGTTACTTTGTAGGCACTAACCTAAAGGAGACATCAATCCACTATGTTGCCTTGTAGGCAACAACATACAAGAGACACTAATTCCCCTCTTCTACTAATATTTGTAGACACCAACATACTTGCTTACTTCTTCACAATGTCTATTAGTTTCTTTTTCTTTCACTAAGTCAGCTTGATACTTCTTTCTTCATTAGCCTTGTTAGCCGCTTCTTCCTTCACTAGGTGTACTTGCTACTTCTTCCTTCACTGAGTTTACTTATCCAAAAACTTGTTGCTTGTTGCTTCTTCCCAAGAATGAATTTGCATCGCATTCTACATATACAATTTTGAAAATATTGTTCTGAAATTTATACCAAAGGTATCTAGAGATATTTTCTCTGTCTCATCCAAATTTCAAAGTTCAAAACATCTTAGAAAAATTGTTATAGCAAAAATGACAACCTGACATGTTTGAAGCATGTTTCATGAGCAGCCAGGAACACTAAATTCCTCAAATAATATCTTTGAAATTGTAGAAAAACATGGTCAGAAATTTCTACAGTAGGTTCCTTGAGATCTCTACTTTGTCTCCTTCAAATTTCATATTCTAAATCATCCAAGAAAGAAAGATATAGCAAAAATACCAAGCTAACCTATTTGAAGAAAATTCCAGGAGCATTCAAGAAGCCTAACTTCCTTAGAGAATATCTCTAAAATTATAGAAAACCAAGATTTCTACTTTGCATAATATATACATGAAGATCTTCTATCTATATTCTCCAAGTTTCATGGTCTGAAACATCACAGAACAAAAGCTACAGTGAAAATTCCAAGCCGACCCCATTTGAACAAGATTTCATGAGCATTGAAGAATTCTAACTTCCTTATACCATATCTCTAAAATTATAGTGAATCAAGGTCTAAAATTTGCACCATATCTACGTGAACATTCTCTATATGTATCCTATAAGTTTCGCATTCCGAAACATCCCAAAAGAAAAGTTATAGCAAAAATGCCTAGATGGCTTGTTTACCCAATAAATCACATTATTGCTTCCACCCTTAAACTCCAAGAATCACCCCAAAAGTTATTCCTTGGCTCCCTTACATCCTCAAATATGTTCTTCGATGAGTCAATGTTAAAATAAACTCATATTACATTTATTTATAATGTTCGTATGTTCACTTATGGCATAACTTATAAAACTGGTTGGGTCAACCTACTGGTATGTTGGTTGGGTTATCTTGACGAAATCTTTCATATATCCTCATTCATGTGCAATTAGATGGAGGGTCATATAGTGTTGGAAAGTTATAAGAATAAGCTTTCTAACCATATATTTTATGCTCCCATTTGAGCTAGGTCATTTGAATAAAAATTCAATGAAATATATGGTATCCAAATAGGGCATCAAAAGTCGAAAAACAATATTTCCAACAATATTCATTTTCCAATCTTTATCTTGAACATAAGTAGGCTCCCCTTGTTTTTTTTAGATCAATGACAACAATTTTTCCAACAAAAACTTAAAAATCAAACCTTTTTAAAATTATGCATTTTTAATTCATTCCACCCATAATTCTTCTTAGAGTTTATACAAAATTTTATACCAAGGTAAATTATAATCAGATTGGTAGCTTCCAAATATAATTTACAAGTTTATAAGGTGCTCCTGCAACACATAATGTAGATATTTCCTTATGCAAATTTTATACCAAGGTAAATTATAAGCAGATTGGTAGCTTCCAAATATAATTTACAAGTTTATAAGGTGCTCCTGCAACACATAATGTAGATATTTCCTTATGCAAATCTTCGACTACAATACCATTGTTATCTTATCATATTTTACATCTTCTCATAGGGTCATTTTGAACATAATTTTAGATATGTGTACATTATCATTTCTATACAATTTTGAATATGCTAGGTTTTAATTTTGAATTGAATTTGAGATTTTCTTTCACTATTAATTTTTAATGAAATTTTAGATATAATCACATGCTATAAGGTAACATAAAATAGTTCATAATATTTTTTTTAATGAAGCTAGTATAGTTTTGTATTATTGAAAAAATATAGATTACAAGGTCAAAACTTTTACAAGTGGGTTTGAGATAGAGGACAAGGGGTCAATCCAAACCCTTAATCGAGTTCCCCATGACACAAAAACTTCAGTTCCTTTCCAACTAAATATTTTCCAAAAAAAATCCCAAAATACAGACACATTTACATTTCATTTTTTATTATAATTTTATTTTGATCTAGTTTCACTTCTTTTTTTTTTTTTTTTTTTTTTTTTTTTTTTTTTTTCTGAGAAAAACTTTTTCCTTTCATCCCAACTTGAATCCAACCTTCATTTTTTGCAAATTCTAGTGGATCATTCTTTGACAACCGCACCATATAATTATCAAAATCTTCGCATCTACCTGATTAGCCCAAGAAGTTTCCTTTTTAATCAAATTCCTTATGTTTTCCGGAGGGAATATGTTTTCCACAAGGGTTTGTTGTTTTTCTACAAACACTGCATCCAAAAATCCTTATTGGAAATTAAAGGATCCACATTGGCAAGTGATTTTTCCTGCTTAGATTTTGTCGTTGCGACTGTAGTTTCTTTGGCTGAATTTGTTCCCTTCTTGTCTTCTAGATCTTTCTTTTTCTGAGGCTCTTCTTCTTTGTGTATCAAATAGTGATCACTTTGTGCACCTTCCAACTATTTGGGCATTCGAGGTTTTTTATGATCTTTATTATTCTGAGAATGGTTGGGGAAGTTTATAATTACATGTCTCGTTTCATAGAATTCTCTACACCAAAATGAGATTCCCATAATCTAACTTTTGGATCCAAACATAGTTTGGAGCCATCAAATTAATCTCTACAGGAAAACCCTTGTTGAATTCCATCTCCACACAAATGCAGGCATAATTAGTCTTGAATTTATTTTTCTATTTCAGGACAATTATGATAGAGTTTTCCCAACACATTCCCAGTGGAGGAAAGCGATTTGTGATTCAAAAAATGCAAGGGAAGGTTTGGAAGCCTTACCCAAATAGGAGTTGTAGAAATTGATGTTGTTACCGAGTCAAAAGTGGGAGTCCAAGGCTGCATGAAGAGGCTAGCACTCCCCCAAAAAAACCCCACTTCATAGATAGCCTTATTTTCCTCAATCTTATCAAAAACCACAGAGAGGAAACCTCGTGCCATAGGGTAAATATTCAACTCGTCCATCAAAAGGGGCTTACATGTCTCAGAGATCCATTTATGCAAATCATCTAGTCACAACCAAGTACCCATTAAACTTGTAAACCAAACAGTTCTTCAAAAATAGTTTTCACAACATAAAGCTTCCTCATCCACGGGAACATTAAGGGAAGAAATTTCTTGTTCCATCGGAAGACCAAAACCAAACTTTAGCATAAAGTAGTACGAAACTGAAGAAGAGCTAGCTTGACTGGCAAGCATACCTACAAAACAAACAAATTTATTTGCCATATCACAAGGATTCACCATTGAACAATCTGCAAAAGAAATATGCTACAAATCCACACAAATAGTGCAAAGATTGAGGACTTCAAAAGTTGAAATTGGTAACCCAAAATATGATATTGACACCTCCACTTCTGGAATTAGTACTCTCAAATTTTTCAAAACTCCATGGAGTCTAAAGTTTACAGAGGCCAAATTGAAGGCCGACCCCCGAATGCCACTAAAGTACATCCCAAAATTCCCCTAAACCCAAACACTTTGTCAGAGTTCCTTGTGACTAGGTGTTGAACAATGGCAAGATCATATCTTTACAAAATTCCCTTGTAGCAGAATTCCCTAGCCTCCAAAATATTGGTACTTCTGACGGCATTGTCGTTAACTTTAGCGATGTTCACTTTCATCCTACAATGGAGAGGTGACCTCGATTGATGGGCGGGATATATAAATAAATTTCTTAGCATGAGCCCGAATTCACTAATGGATGGAGGCATAAGAATATGCAGAGATCTTCGTAGAAAACCTAACAAAAAAAATGAGTTTGAGAACAAAATGAGCCTTAACAGAGCTTATAGCTTGCAAAGGATCTCCATCTTAGGTAGGTTGTCATTTAGTTCCAAAATAGGCATGCTTGGTAAAAGTCCAAGCATCTCAAGAGATATTATTCATGGTTGAGCTCAATTAAGAGTGCATTAATCCTCCAACTAAAGAAAGTGGTGGAATACCAAAGCACTAGTAAGGTGGCTATCAAGATGCTTATTAATATTTTTGGAGCTATTCATTTATTAATGCACAAGGCAGTATATGCCACTCGTTGGATTTAAGCAAATACAAAATCTAACAGGTGGCATACACTGCTCTGTACATTAATGGATGAACAACTTCAGAAATATTGGTTTCCAAATAAGATGACCAAAAAAATGTCAATGCACTAAAAAACTAAGAAGGTAAAGATGGAACAAAAAGACGTTGCTTGGACAGAGTTGACGCAGTGCTCACATTGACAAACTCCCAACTCCGACAACTACCAACATTCACACACACAAACTAAGCCTCACCCTGAGGGTGTCGAAAGAATTGAACAATGACCTCTCAATAGAAACTTAGGTAATTTAATGGCATGGACTTGACCAATTGAGCTAACCACCAAGGCTAACTCTAAATTTATTACATACTAAAAGAATTATTATTTTTTTGAGATATATATATATATATATATATATATATATATTTAAAAAAGAATTAAAAAAAGTGTAGCCTCTAAATATTTAATCCTTTTAATATAGTAAACTTTATTTTATTTTTTGCTAGGTTATGTGAGCCCTAAGATGACTAGCACACTTATTCAGTGTCTTGAGTAACCACGACCTAAGGACATCTAAGCCGTCAAAATCACCCAAGGATCACATCTGGGCTTGCACACACCAGCCCTTACCATGGATGGATTGTTACCCACAAAGTTTCTAATTGATGACCTTCACACCATGAAGTGCTTTAACAGAGCAACCTCTCAATGTGTGCTCTATGCCGCATGGGTATAGCAAATTTGAAATTAAAATGAACTTTATACAAGAATTTTTTTAATTAAAAAATTATATTTAAAAAAAATATAGATAAAAAGGTAACATAATTTTTAATTATAAAACTAATTTAATTAATAAAATGACACCTTAATTATATGGATAGTCTGATTAATAAAATCATATAGATAGTTTGATCATGTTGAGAGGTGCCCTACAACTTAGTATGAAGGAGATGTGTAGGCATTAGGTGTCATGTAAGAAAAATTGTATGTCAACATTTTTGAAATATTTTATTTTAAATTAATTTAATTTTATAACGTTTTTAAAATAAATCTAAAAACAAAAAGGTAAGGTAGAGATGTAGTGGTATAAAATAATGCTTTCCTAACCACATTTAAATTTAATTAATAAGCACATACACAATTAATACTTATGTTACAATACCATGGGCCAATTCAACCATGAGTTATCAATATCATATGCCCTAAAACCATAACTCATTTAACTTTTTAAATTAAATCTAAGAAAAAAATAGGAAGATGTTGTAATGTCTCCTAAACATTTTGACTTGATGAAATTACATAAAAACTAAAACCAAAACTAAAATAAAATAAAATAAAAACATAAAATTAATCATTATACTTATAATTAATTATAATTATAATAAAATCAGTGTTCATCTTAACTCTAAGTTTATCAAGTGTGTAGACGGATCAAATTTTTGGAAATATAAATCTCTTTTAAAGTAAAACCAACATAGATCCATCTTAAATACGGATTTAACATGAGCTGAGAGGCTCATTCTAAAACCAAGTGTGATGTGTAACTCTGTCTGTCCATCATCATAGTTGAAATTTTTCTCGTGTAAGGCCAAATATAAATTTTAAAAAATTAAAAATAAATAAAAATAGAAAACTATACAAAATATTTAAATAATGTCGGTTTATAAAAAAATTGCACGTGAAGAAATTGGATCCCTCTGGGCTTATGTTAGATTTGTATTTAAGATGGATCCATCTTGAGTACAAATCTAACATGAACGTAGAGAGATCCAATTTCTTCACGTGCAAATTTTTTATGAATGAACATTATTTAAATATTTTGTATAAGTTCTCTTTTTAATTATTTAAAAATTATATTTAGACCAACATAGCAAAATTTCAATTTTGATGATGGACAAACATAATTACACATCACACTTAACTTAATTGTAAAATAAACCTCAACTCAATAAACTAATAATTTTAATCTTAACAATAACCATAACATACATTAATTTTTTTTTGGATACATATAGTTTCGGAGTTGTCTATAATGCGATTTTTTGGAGATTCCAGTGACGGAATCCGGCGAAAGAAATGAGATTAAATCTTGATTTTTAGCAGTTAAAATGATTTTTTAGCTGCATATTTGGATTCAGCACCCTGAAAACCCCTGGGACCCTTTGATTGTGCAGAAACTAGCTATCAAACTTGGGACTTCAATAAATTGCTGCCGGATTTTGACCGGAAAAACCGGCCAGAAAAGCTTTCAAAAAATCTCATTATAGACAACTACGATACTTTCCATTACATTACATTAAATTTTTTTTGGATGCATATAGTTTACTTGATGGACAAGTTAACGCCATCATACTATTCCCCCAACGCAATAAAATGTTGCCATCATAATCAACCGTCATAACGTAAAAATAAAAAATAAAAACTCACTTTCATATGAGTTGTCAAACATATAATATTGATGTGTAATTAGTCTTTATGTCTTATTTTCCCTATATTTATTATAATTAATTGTATGAGGTCATGCCATGGTCAATCCCTAATGTTTCTTCATTTATAACATAAGTTGTGATATTTTCATGAACACTAAGTCGTGGATGGAGTCCATGCTTTATCGTACGAGCATAAATAATTGATATTAAAGTAGATTTATTTCATGATTTCTTGGATTCCTATTAAAAGTAGATGTACACGATGATTATGTTTATGGATATTCAAAGATTTGATGATTAAAGTAGTAATATGTGATTATCATATGATCATAGAATAGAATAGAATAGATAAGATATATGTGAAAAAGATGGAATACTGTCATTTATGGATTGTGAAAAAATTAATTAAAAACCATTTATTTATATAAATATAAAATTTTGTATAAGATTTATTTAAATTTGAATATTGATTAAAATATTTTTATAAATGGTTTTGGGTAATTTAATTGGTTAATTATAAGTTTATGAATTGTGGAAACTAAGTAACCCAGGTTCAAATATTTTGTTTAGAGGTTTACTAGTAATTACATGTTAAGCGGGGTTACTGGGTCTTCGAATAAAAGAAATAATTTTTTTTTATATTATAATTAATTTTATATTATTAAATATATTTAATAATATATAAATATTGTGTCCAGGAGGTCTTGGATAGATCGTGATGGAGTGCTCTATGAAGACACTCTTTGATGTGAAGTCACCAATTCAATTCCTTACACTTATTGGGGGTGATATATTGAACATGATGAAGATGTAGTCTTTCCAAGCTTATAAAAAATATATATACAAATTGTATTAATTAAGTTTATTTTTAGATAGATAGAAGAGATAATTGTTAAATTTTTAATTTAAAATTTTGATTTTAGAAAAATAACATATTAAACTCCTAATAAATATATTATTATAATGATTTTAAATTTATTATTATTATTAATTAATTTGGTACAAATAAACTATTTTTATTAAAAAAAAAAAAATTTGTGTACAAGTATTTATATTCATTTATACTTAGTATGAAAATTACTGGAATTTGACTCCTCTCAACCCTTGGTAGATTCGAAGTTAAAATGGATCTAGACTAAGTTCAAATGGATCTAGACTAGTTTAATTTCCCCCTTTAAATAAGCTATATTCCACATGAATACCATGGGTTCTCATAAACCTAGAGCTCAAAAACCACTGGTAACTTGACTAAGTCAAATTTACCTTAACTAACCAACAAATAATGATAATGATAATGATAATAATGTGGAATTTTTATTTTTATTATTTTAGTCTGAAGTTATTTTTATTTTAACATAGGGTTATTTTTATTTTTATTATTTTATTTTGACCGAGTCAAAATGTTTACATGACATTACTTTACAACATCTCTACCATACTGGGTTGGAGAGTTCCTTTTGGCGCAATGAAAACTATTGGAATTTACAATTATATTGAGAGGGGAGGTGAATCAGTGCAATGTCAAATTTTACTTATTTAAAGCCAATCAAACATCATAAAATATTAATCTCATAAACTAAACAACTAACACAAGATATACTTGGAAATCCTTATAGGAGAAAACCATAAACTTCTTTATATGAAATATCTTGTAGGCAGAAACCTACTATTCCATCAATTCACAGGCGCCAACCTACAAGAGACACAAATCCCCTCTGCTTGTTTGTAGGCACCAACCTAAATGAGACAACAGTCCCTTATGTTACTTTACAGGCACCAACCTACAAGAGACACTAATCCCCTCTGTTACTTTGTAGGCACTAACCTAAAGGAGACATTAACCCCCTATGCTTCCTTGTAGGCACCAACATACATGAGACACTAATTCCCCTCTTCTACTAATATTTTTATACACCAACCTACTTGCTTACTTCTTCACAATGTCTATTAGTTTCTTTTTCTTTCACTAAGTCAACTTGATACTTCTTTCTTCACTAGCTCTGTTAGTTGCTTCTTCCTTCACTAGTTTACTTGCTACTTCTTCCTTCACCAAGTCTACTTCTCTGAAAACGTGTTGCTTCTTGCTTCTTCCCAAGAATGAATTTGCATTGCATTCTACATGTACAATTTTGAAAATATTATTATGAAATTTTTACCAAAGGTATTTAGAGATATTTTCTCTATCTCATCCCAATTTCAAAGTTCACAACATCTTAGAAAAAATATTATAGCAAAATGATAGGCTGACATGTTTGAAGCATGCTTCATGAGTAGTGAGGAACACTAAATTCCTCAAATAATATCTTTGAAATTGTAGCGAAACAGGGTCTGAAATTTCTATGGTTGGTGCCTTGAGATCTCTACTCTGACTCCTCCAAATTTCATATTCTAGATCATACAAGAAAGAAAGATATAGCAGAAATACCAAGTTGGCCCATTTGAAGAAAATTTTAGGAGCATTCAAGAAGCCTAACTTCCTTAGAGAAGATCTCTAAAATTATAGAAAATCAAAGTTTCTACTTTGAATCATATATACATGAAGATCTTATATATATTCTCTCCAAGTTTCATGGTCTGAAACATCACAGAACAAAAGTTACAGTGAAAATTCCATGCCAGCCCATTTGAACAAGATTTCATGAGCATTGAAGAATTTTAACTTCCTTATACCATATCTCTGAAATTATAGCGAATCAAGGTCTAAAATTTGCACCATATCTATGTGAACATCATCTATATGTATCCTATAAGTTTCACATTCCAAAACATCCCAAAAGAAAAGTTATAGCGAAAATTCCTAGATGACTTGTTTACCCCATAAATCACATTGTTGCTTCCACCCTTAAACTACAAGAATCACCCCAAAAGTTATTCCTTATCTCTCTTACATCCTCAAATATGTTCTTCGATGAGTCAATGTTAAAATAAACACATATTACCTTTATTTATAATGTTCGTATGTTCACTTATGGGCTAACTTATAAAACTAGTTGCCTCAACCTACTTGTATGTTGGTTGGGTTATCTTGACAAAATATTTCATATATCCTCCTTCCTGTGCAATTAGATGGATGGTCATATAGTGTTGGAAAGGTATAATAATAAGCTTTCTAACCATATATTTTATGCTCCCGTTTGAGCTAGGTAATTGGAATAAAAATGCATTAAAATATATGGTATCCAAATGGGGCATCAAAAGTCAAAAAGCAATATTTCCAACAATATTCATTTTCCAGTATTTATCTTGGACATAAGTAGGCTTCCCTTGTTTTTTATATCAATGACAACAATATTTCCAACAAAAACCTAAAAATCAAACCTCTTTAAAATTATGCATTTTTTACTCATTCCACCCCTAATTCTTCTTAGAGTCTATACAAAATTTTATATCAAGTTAAATTATAAGCACATTGGTACCTTCCAAATATAATTTACAAGTTTATAAGGTACTCTTGTAACACATAATGCAGATATTTCCTTACGCAAATCTTCGACTATAGTACCATTATTATCTTATCATATTTCACATCTTCTCATAAGGTCATTTTGAACATAATTTTAGATATGTGTATATTATCATTTCTATACAATTTTGGATATGATAGGTTTTAACTTTGAATTGAAATTGAGATTTGCTTCAACTATTAATTTTTAATGAAATTTTAGATATAATCATAGATATAATCACATGCTATAAGATAACATAAAATATGTTCATAATATATTTTTTTAATGAAACTAGTATAATTTTGTATTATTAAAAAATATAGATTACAAGGCCAAAACCTTTGTATATTCTAATTTTCTTTGCAGGTCTGAGATTGAGGACAAAGGGTCAATCCAAACCCTCAATCGAGTTCCCGATGACACAAAAACTTCAGTTCCTTTCCAACTAAATATTTTCCAAAAAAACTCCCAAAATACAGACACATTTACATTTCATTTTTTTATTTTAATTTAGTTTGACTTGTTTTTTTTGGAGAAAATCTTTTTCCTTTCTTCCCAACTTGAATCCAACCCGCATTTTCTGCAAATTCTAGTGGATCATTCTTTGACAACTACACCATATAATTATTGAAAACTTTCACATTTGCCTGATTAATCCAAGAAGTTTCCTTTTCAATGAGATTCCTTGTGGTTTCCGGAGGGAATATGTTTTCCACAAGGGTTTGTTGTTTTTCCACAAACACTACATCCAACAATCCTTATTGGAAACTGAAGGATCCACATTAGCAAGTGATTTTTCCTGCTTAGATTTTGTCGTCGCGGTTGTAGTTTCTTCGACTGAATTTGTTCCCTTCTTGTCTTCTACATCTTTCTTTTTCTGAGGCTCTTCTTCTTTGAGTATCGTATATTAATCACCTTGTGCACCTTCCCACCATTTGGGCATTCGAGGTTTTTTACGATCTTTATTATTCTGAGAATGCTTGGGGGAGTTTTTAATTACATGCCTCGTTTCATACCATGCTCTACCCCGAAATGAGATATTCTCATAATCTAACTTTTGGATCCAAACATAGTTTGGAGCCATAAAATTAATCTCTGCAGGAAAACCCTTGTTGAAGTGCATCTCCCCACAAATGCGGGCATAATTAGTCTTGAATTTATTTTTGTATTTTAGAACAATTACGATAGAATTTCCCTAGCACATTCCCAGTGGAGGAAAGCGATGTGTGATTAAAAAATGCAAGGAAAGGTTTGGAAGCCTTACCCAAATAGGGGTTGTAGAAATTGATGTCATTACTGAGTCAAAAGTGGGCGTCCAACGCTGCATGAAGAGTCTAGCGTTCCCCCAAAACCACAACCCTACTTCATAGATAGCCTTATTGTCCTCAATCTTATAAAAAACCACAGAGAGGAAACCTCGTGCCATAGGGTAAATATTCAACTCGTCCATCAAAAGGGGGTTCCATGTCTCAGAGATTCATTTATGCAAATCGGCTAGCCACGACCAAGTACCCATTAAACCTCAAAGCCAAACCATTCTTCGAAAAATAGTTTTCATAGCAAAAAGATTTCTCATCCACGGGAACATTAAGGGAAGAAATTTCTTGTTCCACCAGAAGACCAAAACAAAACTTTAGCATAGAATTCTACAAAACTGAAGAAGAGCTAGCTTGATTGATAGACATACCTATAAAACAAACAAATTTATTTTCCATCACAAAGATTCACCACTAAACAATCTGCGAAAAAAATATACAACAAATCCACACAAATAGTGCAAAAATTTAAGAGCTAAAATGAAACCCTAACCATTGCCATAAAGGTTTCTAGAGCTCCTTTCATTTCCCATCCCTGCTTTTTCAAATATATAATGTCATATATTCATAGTATTATTTTTAACCAATTTTCAAATATATTTATATTGTTTTATGTATTTTTTCATAGTTACAGATATTATAAGATGAGCTTTTGGAAAAGAAACTGTGTTTACGACTTCGGAAAATAAATTCGAAAACACAGTGATTTCGCAAAATTAATCTTACAATACAAATGTATTGTTTTCCGAAAAACAACATTTTAAATATGTTGAAAATGATATTTTAATAAAGTTTTGAATTTAATTAAATCATTACTCTTACATGTTCATAGTGATGATCACTAGTATTGCTTTTTTAGATTACGTTTCCAAGTATTGCCATTCTTAAACCTTTACTTCATTACGGATACGACACTATTCCTAATCATGCTATTCTAAAAAAATTAAAATCTATTTCTATTATTTCATATTAAAATTTCAAATTTATTGATTTTCATAGAATTATTGTGTATTCACTATTAATTTTTATAAAATTTCAATTTATTTATATATATTATTATTTTATTTATAGTTTTTATGTTTAACCAAAAAAAATCATATATATTTTAATTTTTTTTTATAAAAAAAATAAATATTATTTAACTGAATTTTGTATCTATTATAACTTTTAATAAAACTAACACAATCACATAATAAATGTGATTAATATACTTCGATAAGTGTATAACAATTATAAGCCACAACCACATTATTAAATATGAATGATATATACTGATAGTTATTAAATGAATAATGGGATTTAATATTAATATTAATATTAATAAATGTATAAATATAATAATAATAAAATAGTAATAATTATATTATAAAAATCATTGTTATTATATTATAAATATGATAATATTATAGCTATTATAATGGTAATTTATAATAATATAATTATATTAATAATATTATTGATATTATCCATAACAAAATAAATATTGATATTATACCAAATGGATATTAATATTTTAAACTCAAGGCGTTATAAACTCATGAAATAATAGTAAACACAAAGGATTAATATTATAAACCCTAGGGATTTATATTAAAAACCCAAGGGATTAATATTGAGAACCCAAGAGATTAATATTATAAACCCTTGCGATTAATATTATAAGCGTAAGCGACTATTAATATTATAAACCCAATGAGTTTATATTATAAACCCAAGGATTAATATACTATAATATGATTTCCGCCGAAAAATATTCTCATTAAACTTAACATGGATCACAGAAGCTTAAATTCAACAATTATTAACCTTATCAATAATATTATACACTAGGAATATGAAACCTTAGATTAATAAACCCAAGAGATTGATATTATACACCCAAGGGATTAATACTAAAAACCCAAGGGAATAATATTAAACCCAAGAGATTAATATTGTAAAGCCAACGCATATAAACCCTAAAACAAACATGATTGACCATGGTTGATTTTCATATTAAGACAATCTTTGTCACAATGTGACATTTGATCATGGTTGACCATGATTGATTTTCATATAGAGAGAATAATTTTCACAATGCGACGTGGGAATGGTTGATTTTCATATTGAGACAATCTTTGTCACAATGTGACGTTGGACCATGGTTGATTTTCATATTGAGACAATCTTTGTCAAAATGTGTCGTTGGACCATTGTTGACCATGGTTAACAATTATTGACCATAATTAACCATGTTCGACCATGTTTGCCCAATGTTGACCATGATTGGCCATGGTTGATTTCCATATTGAGAAAATCTTATGATAAACCCTAAGATAAATATTATAAACCAAGGTATATAAACCCTATGATAAATATTATAAAATGTAAGATAAACATGGTTGACCATGGCTGATTTTCACATTGAGACAATCTTTGTCTCAATGCGACATTGGACCATGGTTGACCATGATTAGTTTTCATATTGAGACAATCTTTGTCACAATGCAACATTGGACCATGCTTGACCATGCTTGATCATGGTTAATTTTCATATTGATACACTCTTTGTCACAATGGGACATTGTACCATGATTGACCATGATTTACCATGGTTGATGATAGTTGACAATGGTTGATTTTCATATTGAGACAATCTTTGTCACAATGTGATGTTGGACCATAGTTGAGCATGATTATAAACACAAGGGATTTATATTAAACCCTAGGATTAATATTATAAACCCTATGAATAATATTATACCATAGGAATATGAACCCTTAGATTAATAAACCCAAGGGATTGATATTATAAACCCAAGGGATTAATACTAAATCCCCAAGAGATTATATACTGGAGGGAATAATATTAAACCCAAGGGATTAATATTATAAACCCAAGCTATATAAACCCTAAAATAAATATTATAAACCCTTAACTAAACATCATTGACCATGATTGACCATGGTTGATTTTCAAATTGAGACAATCCTTGTCACACTGTGATGTTGGACCATGGTTGACCATGATTGATTTTCATATCGAGACAATCGTTGTCACAATGAGACGTTGGACCATGGTTGACCATGATTGATATTCATATCGAGACAATTTTTGTCATAATGTGATGTTGGACCATGCTTGGCCATGATTGATTATCATATCGAGAAAACCCTATGATAAACACTAAGATAAATATTATAAATCAAGGTATATAAACCATATGATAAATATTATAAATGTTAAAATAAACATGATTTACCAAGGTTCACCATGGTTGATTTACATATTGATACAATATTTGTGACAATATGATGTTGGACCATGGTTGACCATGATTGATTTTCATATTTAGACAATCTTTGTCACAATGCGACATTGGACCATAGTTAACCATGGTCAACCATGGTTAACCATGTGGTCAACCATGGTTAATCATGATTAACCACGGTTGACCATTGCCGACCATTCTTGATTTTCATATTGAGACAATCTTTGTCATAATGTGACATTAGATGATGTGTTACCATAATTTCCCATGGTTGATGATGATTGATTTTCATATTGAGACAATATTTTTCATAATATGACATTGGACCATGGTTGACCATGACTATAAAGCCAAGGGATTTATATTAAACCTCAGAATTACTATTTTAAACCTTATGAACAATTTTATACCCTAGGAATATGAGCCCTTAGATTAATAAACCCAAGGGGTTGATATTATAAACCCAAGCTATATAAACCATAAGATAAACATTATAAACCCTAAAATAAACATGGTTGACCATGGTTTACCGTGGTTGATTTTCATATTGAGACAATTTTTTTCACAATGCGACGTTGGACCATGGTTTACCATAATTGATTTTCATATCAATACAATATTTGTCACAATGAGACATTGGACCATGGTTGAAAATGAATGATTTTCATATTGAGACAATATTTGTCACAATGCGATGAACCATGGTTGACCATCATTTATTTTTTACAATGTCTTGTGACAATCCTGAAGCACACTGTTATAGACATTTTTGGGAACTTCAACCCCAATCATAAATGTCCATAAACTGAGGGCTCCTAAGTCCCTAAAAAGTGTTGCTTCACTGCCTAAAGGAACAAGGTCAACTGATTACATCATCTCCCAGAAGTTCTCCACTAAAAACTGCTCATAAATGGTCAAAACTGGACCATACTGAAAACCCAGTGCAAAGGGTGCGATGCATATCACCTTCCCAGTGTATAAGGTGTGATGCATACTGAATGGCTCCTCTATAGGGTGCGATGGTTGGGAATGGACAAATGGAAGGGACAAATGCGAGGTGGAAGATCATGGAATCTTCCAAAAGCTTCCCCTCTAACACTTGCCTCTCTGTTTTCGACCAGGGATGAGTAAGAGATCACCATTCTCTAAGTGGAAGCAGGAAATATCAGAGAGAGGACACTAATCAAGACCCCAGAAGATGACTCACCTCCCTACAATCATCTATATATGGATCCCTCATCACAGAGATCCAGAGGCTAGAATCTTGTATCTTGTAGAGAAGTGTTGTTGGTTTTCTGGTGTATATCATAGTGTTGGGTGATCTAAGCTTTACTTGAGGTGAAGAAGGGATTTCTAGCTGGAGGATGATGTTGGGTCAGAACATATGGTTGTAATCCTCTTGCTACTTTTCATCTTAATAAAGCTATTCAAGTTTTCCTCCATATTCTTATATGTTTACTTATATATGCATCTGTATGGTTAACACACATCTGGTCTTGTGTTATTTATGAATATAGATCTTTGTTCTTCGACAGTAGTATGTTGCTGTGATTCCACAGGTGCTCTTTGAAGTTGGGCAGACGAAGAAGAAGCGGCAAAGCTCTATCAGGAAAGAGAGGAATCAAACAAGGAAATCAAGCGCAAGACTAAGGTTGTTCTCCTTGGTTCCACTCTTATCTATTTTCATAAAGGAAAACGAAAGTAGACTTTACTTGTTTGTTTCTAAGATAGCTACCAGTCTTAGTGGGAATAGCAGCATCAAAGTGGACACTATTCCTGGTAACAAAATGGTGACTCCACTGGGGAGCGACTAGATTTTTTGTTAGCCTATCTTTGTTTCTTTTATAAACTTACAGACGGAGCAAACTATCCACAAAAGTAAGCTCGAAGTTGAGCAGAGTTTTACAATAGAAAAAGTACAACAAAAACCCGACCCTAGTGAGGCCCTAGGCCTCTCTACTTATACAACTGAAGCTCCCAACAACTTCCTTAAAATCAGGGAGGTTTGGCTCCCAAAACTTGAGATAAACATCAATTATCCTCCACTTGCTCAGTTGCCTCCTAGTGCATTGATTTGGCTGCTTGTACTCCGAGCTGCATGAAGGGGAATTTGAAGTGGGGAGTAATAAATGAGGGGGATTCCCTCCAATAAATCCTCTCCTTTGTCCACTTTGAATTATTGTTGCCAATTGTCCATTGAATCTTTGACTTTGCCTTCAAAATTCAACAAAAATCTACATTAACCACATATTAGACCACATGGCATCATAACTAACTCAACTCACTCCATAAGCATAAATATAATAAAAAAACATGCAATAAGCTAAGAGAATGGTTGATTTAACTATGTTAGGAGGCAAAATGAACCCATATAATTACCCATTTATGGGGCTCATCAGGTAAGAAAAATATTATGACCACATCCACAACCTTTAAATAGAGCTCCCTGCACGACAATAACAGATGGACAAGGTTGTGGAAGAGTACAAGGACATCTTCACCTCACCCACAAGGGGTACACCTACACTATCAGGTCAAGCACTCAATCGATGTGACCCTGGGCGCGTCGCTACCCAATAGACCAATCTACCGACTCTCTGTTATGGAGAACAATGAAATGAGAAGGTAGATTCAGGAGTTGTTGTAGAAAGGGAACATCATGCCAAATTCATCAGCCTATGGAAGCCTGATCGTGTTGGTACAGAAGAAAGATGGCACTTGGAGACTCTGTATTGCCTGTCAAGCACTGAATAAGATAATTGTCTGGAATAGGTATCCAATCCCATGGATTGGTGACCTTCTAGACTAGCTTAAGGGGGGGAAATATTTCAAATAGACCGACTTAAAATCCGGGTACCACTAAGTACTAATTGAACCCTCTGATGTGTGGAAGAATGTCTTCAACTCCAAGGAGGACCTTTTTGAATGGTTGGTCATACCTTTCATGTTGAAGAATGCCCCTTCAACTTTCATGTGGCTAATGGAGGACATCTTGCAGCCCTTTACCAAATCATTCGTGGTAGTGTACTTAGATGACATCCTAATCTTCAGTCAAAGTTTGAAAGAGAACATACACCATATCCGACAAGTCCTCCAAACCCTGCAACAACACAAATTGTGTGCTAATTTGGAGAAATTCACTTTTGGTATGACCTTGGTTCAATATCTAGGGTACAACATTAAGGAGCGGGGTCTTCATGTGGATCCATCAAAGATACAAGTTATTCGAGATTGGTCAGCCCTAATCACTCTAACAGAGCTTCAGAGATTTCTGGGCCTTTCCAATTTCTATCGTAGGATCGTGTTGGGATTCTCTCATATCACTTGGCCTTTGAGTCAAGTCACCAAGGGCAGAGTGAAAGAAAAGTTATTTTGGTCTGAATCCCAACAGAAGGCATTTGTCAAGTTGAAGAATCATCTCTACTATGCACCAGTTCTCACATTACTAGACCTGCAACAACCATTATAAATTGAGATAGACACCTCCAGATATGCTATTGGTCTAGTTATTACCCAACAAGGGCATCTAGTGGCATATCACATCGAGAAACTTTCAGATAAAATCTAAAAGTATCCCACTTATGAAAAAGAGACGTATTCTATTGTGCAGGCCTTTCGACAATGGAAACATTACATTTTGGGGAAGGAAACAGTCATCCACACAGAACGACCCCTGCAGTTCATACAAACACAAGAGAAGTTAAAAAATGATCGCCATCAGATATGGTCCACATATCTGTAAAATTTCCATTTGAATATCAAATACAAGAAGGGTAGCACCATTAATGTTGCATATTGTCTCAGTCGACTACCAGTCATGGAACTGACCACTGTGCTCGACTCTTGTGGACACGAGACTTCGAGGTGGCCACATATTTAGAAGAGCAATCCAGAATTCATCAACACCTACTAGATACTCCTAGAAGGCAAGAAAGTTATAGATTCTCACCTCTAGGACACCTTGATATGCCACATGGGACACCTCTGTGTTCCTACAAGTGAGTGTGCCAAGATGATTTTTGAGGTGCAATACAATCAGGTCGTTAGACACTTCAAAGTAGGGAAAATAGTGGTAGTGTTGCAGAAGAATTTTTATTGGCCGAACCTTCAATACGATGTTGGGAAGTACATCAGATCTTGCACTGCTTGAGCCATTTCCAAACCAAAAATAAAGAAGAAAGGCCTGTATAATCCTCTACCCAATCCTAGTCGACCTTGGGAATCCATCTCCACAAATTACATGTCTAGCCTTCCTTTTACTAACCATGGCAACAACGGTGTGTTCGTGGTCATTGACAGATTCTCTAAGATTGCCATTATGGTGGCCTACAAGAACAGTATCACAACAGAAACCAATGCTAAGCTATTCTTTGAACGAGTGTAGGTACATTTTGGGATCCCACAGTCCATCATCTCAAATCGGGATAGCATATTCCTGAGTACATTTTGGGCAAGCCTCTAGTTGATGCTCGATACCAAGCTCACTAAGTCCACGACCTTCCACCCCAAAACTAATGGCCTAACAAAGGTCGTCAATAGGATGATTGTGGACATTTGCACATGTACAACTCGAAGAATCCATGCACATGGGATGAAAGCCTCCCCTATGTCCAACACAGCTACAACAGGGCTCTCCATAGCTCCACTGGCCACAGTCCTTTTTAGGTGGGGTTGGGATTCTAGCCACTATGTCCCATTGATGTGGCCATACCATTTGCAGCTACTCAAGTAAATTTGCCTGATGTCTAGTCTAAAGATGACCAGACTAACAACTTCATTGAGTGCATTCAACACATCCTCCATTAGGTCCATGGCATATTGGACAAAGCCAATTCTAAGTACAAGCAGTGTCATCATCAACATCGAGTGCCACATTAGTTCCAGGTAGGCGACAAAGTTTGGTTATAGTTGCAAAAGGAGTGCCTTGTACACCATCACTAAGGTTGTAGGGGACAATGCCTTCGAGCTCAGCATTCCACCGTTCCTTGGTTTGCACCTAGTATTCAATGTGGACTAGTTGTGACCATACTTTCCTCCATTGTTGGATACATTTGACGTTGCAAAGCAGATGACAACAATAAACATCAAACCAAACTAAATTGAGCAGGCCATAACTTATAGGATCATGGACACACATATTAAAAAAACTTGCCAAGAGAAGATCTAGCTATATCAAGTGGTTAAAGCAGGCCAACTCCTTCAACAAGGACCAAGTTCAACAAAAAATTTCTCACTTTATGGAGGCTTTGCATGCAATGAACCATTTCTTCCTAAGGGGGGAGGATTGATCCAGGTGGATATTGGTGTCCACCCTCCTATTCCACATAGACCTCCAATCGGTTTCATATATTTCCTTGATTATAGCATCATTTACTATTTTTAGCAATTTTTCGGGTCTTGAACTTCCAGAGCTATTTTGACCCCCTAAACGACATTTTTTTAGGCTTGCAATAAGCTTATACCTTGGGCTTGTGGGAAATCCTGTATTACTTAGAGAGATATTTCCAACAAGGTATCGTACACGCCAAACAGAGATCATATGACCAAGTTACGACCCTAGGTATTTGGTTGCCCAACTAACCCCAACGGGGCCCACAAACGCTTGTCGTTTTATCTCTTGGGGTTATGGTTTTGGTTGTTTAGGGTTTTCCCTTGTTGTTCAATAATAAAAATGTCCCTGAGCCTCATTGTAACACATTTCAGAGGCATGTAGCCACCACATCTCTTCTTAGAGATAAGCTACCATCGTCTGAGCTAGTTTATTTCCATTCTCTATATAAGCATATTTCAGTTCTTTGACATCAATTAAATGAATTTTTATTTCTGCTTCATTTATGTGTTTATGTTTATATCTGTATTTTGTTTTATTCCTACATAAGCATGGATCAATCATGTGGAGGGTAGTGATGGTAGGTCTAAGTGAAAGAAGCTAGAAGATCCCTAACCATATTATCCTTAAATCCTCCATTTTAGAATTATATTGAGAATAATGATGATGTAAATGGGGAGCTAGTTGAAATATCTCCATGTTATGCTTTGTAGCATTGGAGATGTATCACATGTTTTTTTTATAAAGCATGGACTTTCATGTAAACACTAGTTGTTTTTTATGATACACATATACACACAACCTTATGGTTTCGATTGATGAGCCTCAAGTGTATGAATGTAATCATAGTTTTCTTTTGTATTTACATGTGATGATGCTTATGATGGTTATCATACTCCTATATATGTATGGTTTCTTTCATTCTATGATGAATAAATTCAATGCTAATCTACAATTTGACTTAAGTATGGTACAAAGCTAATGATACTTTTGGGAACATGAATGAATGTAATGTATTCAAATTATCCAACTAATTATCGATTTTGCATATACTTTCTAAATAGTCAAGGATCATGAACCTATAATAGTTATTCACTTGTGTAAGGAATAACTAAGAATCAAAATGAACACAAAGGTGATGAATGTGGAAATGAAGAGCATCAATAATTACGTCAATCATGACATTGTGTTTTTCCTTATTAATTACCATTGGCATCATTGAGATAGAGGACTGAATACGAATGGGATTAAATAGCCTAAGCTATCAAGGTGAGATTTTAAGTATAAGACATGCACCATTGACAAAAATGATTGAACGTGAAGGTTCATGGTCCATTTAAAAAGACCATGAAAGTAAACATAAGGTTCCGAAGAAAAAATGAAATAATTTAGTAAAGAATGCAAGGGAAAATACATACATGATTATAGAAAATGGTTAAGGGTACATAATGTCCAAGTATAATCCATAGCGTGGGTTCTTGAAAACCATTATAATTGGAAAGAAAAAATTCACCATTTCCTTAATACCATTCACCATTTCCTTAATACCATTTGATTAGGTAAGGACCCTACCATAAGTATTTAAAATTTTCCTCGATCGAGTGTTATCATCTTGATTGTTTATTAAGACTAGAGCAATTTTATGAAATGAGTGAGGGTGAATATGATGATTATAACCATCATAGATCCATCTTAAATATCTATTTAATATGATCCAAGAGGGATCCAATTACTTCACGTGTAAATTTTTTATGAGCCGGCATTATTTAAATGTTTTGTATAGTTTTTTTTTTTTTTTTTTTTATAGATTTTTCATCATTTTTATTTTGCTGGACATGAAAAAAATTTCAATTCAATTTCGATGACGAACGGAAATTGTTACACATTTCAATTCAATTTTGATGACGGATGGACAATGTTACACATTTCAATTCAATTTTGATGATGGATGGAAAACGTTACACATCATACTAAGCTATACAATGAGCCTCCCAGCTCAATGATATCTAGAATATTTTTTATGACCTCATTGTGCTATATTGTGATTTTTATTTTTCATATGTTTTAATATGATTAGTCATTATTTTAATATAGAGGTGTCTAGTAAAAGTGTAGTGGCATGATGACAGGAGGGGATTTTAAAAAGGAAAAGTTTAAGAATGGAAACTTATCTTAAAGTGTAGAAACCTTGGTGAATATTATTGGTCACTAATATGCCCATTGTAAAATATTTAGCAATTTGCTTTGTAAAAATATTCAAATTTCTAATAATTTTATATAGTGTATAATTTTTATTTATTTTTTTTATTTTTTTTTTTTTTTTTTATTTTTTTTATTTTTATTTTTTTTTAAGGTCAAATATTTGTGTCTTATACAATGTAGGTGAATACTTTTTAGAAAAAATGGAAGGCAATGAATCTCTTTTTTGAAAAAATCACAGAAAATTAGCCCATATATCAAATTTAACCCTTAAATTTTTCCTTGGATTTCACACTTATAGTTAAATCTACCTATGGACTATTTACAAGGTGAAAATATGTAAACCTAGTTGCAATATTAATTGATGTCATATAATTTCATAAAGAAAATAATAACATAAGATGCTAACTACATTTGTATTTATTGATTATTTATAGGATCGTGTTCATAGGAATTTTGTTGATGATCTCAACTTGGCCATTCCCCTATGGATTATAGAATTGATAGAAATTTATAGTATGATTATCCAAATTTGTAGACCTAGAGGTTGTGACCTAGATACAAAAAAATATAGAGTTAAAACATGAAAACCACACTTTAAAAATTGGTTCACATAACATTAAACCCTACTCTGTCATATGAAATAATTGTGTGTTTGTGGTTGTCAAATAGTTCTTTAAGATGGTCATTTTGGCACCATGCATGAAGAATGTCATAATTGAAGCCACTGCTAAACTCTTTTTTGGATTGTAGATTACTGTGGTGTGGTTTCTGAGAGGAGTTCAGATTTTCCACAGTTTTCATCTTTATATTGGTCAACGTTTCAAGTCTAGACCCAGACTCATCATTAGGACTGATATACGGAGAAAAGAAAGAAGTAGGGTTTGTGATAAATATGTAATAGGCTTGATGTAAAGCTAGTTAGGCCGACTAAATGATTGTTTAATACTATTATTTACCATTATTTATATTATTATTTATATCATTATCTACTAATATTTATATTATTTATTATTACTACTCATTATTTATATTATTAATTTATATCATAAGCCTGATATTTTACTCATTAATTAATCTAAAATTGAATCGTGAGAATAGTTTTATGTTATTAGTTTGAAAATTATTAATTTTTTTGCTAAACTCTTCTTTGAGTGTGTTTGGGTTCATTTTGGGCTAGCTCAAGCCATTATTTTAGATAGGGACAACATGTTCCTCACTACCTTATGGTTCTACCTATGGTCTTTGATGGATCCCAAGTTGATCAAATCAACCTCCTTTCATCCTTAAATAGATGGATAAATAGAAGTGGTCAACAAGATGATTGTGGATATCCTACACATGTACAAATCTAAGCACCTGCACACATGGGATGAAAGCCTTTAATATGTTCAACATAGCTATAATAGAGCCCTCCATAGATCTATTGGCCACAAGCCTTTTTAGCTATGCTTGTGGTTCTAACCATTGGCCCTAATTGATATAGCTATGCCCATTGTGCCATTATCGATAGAGTGTTCCCATCCACAGTCAATGTAGATAGAGCAACCAAATTTGTTGAATAGATCCAATACCATCAACCACAATTTTATGATAATCCTACAAAAATCCAATGTCAAGTACAAGTAATGACATGACCAACACAAGGTTCCACACAAGTTTTAGGGTGGGGATAAGGTGTTGTTTCATTTACAAAAGAGCATCTCACAACTCCCCACAGTATGCTCAAACCACTCTAATATGAACCTTACATAATCACAAAAGTTGTGGGTGAAAATTATTTTGAATTAAATATTCCCCTTTTACTTGGCTTGCACTTAGTATATAATGTGGAGCTACTTCGATCATATTTTCCACCTTTTTCGGAGGTAGTTGAGCATTAACCACCACATAACTCAATCCTGACTACATTTAATAAGATATAGTGTATCAGATCATGGACACCAAGGCAAAGGATATCCACCAGTAGCACATACATTTTTTCAGGTTGTCTAAGCACGACATCTTCTTCACCAAGGAAAGTGGCTCACTAGGAACCAAATTTAGCACAAGTTTCCCCATCTAACGAGGGAACTTGACGTAATGGAGACCCTTGTTTTTTAAGGGAGGATTATTGATCTAGGTGAAAATGGATGGCCACCCACCTCTTCCACTGACTCAACAATTCTCTATCTTCTTAGTAGTTTTTTATTTGTTTTTTAGGTGTCAAACTTCTAGGGCCATTTTGAGGCCTTGGATCATATGTCTTTTAGTAATTTAATAAGCTAGGAGTTTCCACGAAATGCCTTAATTGTAGTCAAATTTCTATTCCTTGTGCAGTTCTTTATAACGAGTAATTTTGTGTCCTAAATTAAGATTGTATGCAAAAATCGTGTCGGGCCTGGGAAGTTGATGTACCAACTAACCACCTCAGTGCCTGGAAACCTTTTGGAAGTTAAAAGGTCATTTCTCCACTTCTTGTAATATTTTTTGTGAATGCATGTGGCTTCCATCTCTCTCTCTTCAGAGATAGTTACCACCATTCTAGCTAGTTTGTGTTCTACAATATTTTGTTATTTTATTTATTAATAGAAGTTGGGTTTTCATTTTATTGTTTTTCTCTCTATTATATTTCTTTGCGCACATTTAATTTCCTTTCCTTCCATTCATTTCATTTCTTATACAACCAAGATCAGAGAATGCATAGGTTGATCCAATAAATTGAAGAGTTTGTTAAATTCATTGGAAGGTAGATAAGAGAAATTATCATGGAACTCCCACATTGGGCCCTTGCCATTATAATGATGACCTTTCCATAAATATTTGTGAGTGTTTTGACCAAAAAAATGATGTTTGATATGATGTTTGTACTAGTTACACAACCCATATTTGTGATTTTGAAAAGGTCCTTTGGAAAAATCTAATCTTTTTAATAGTTGATCCCAAAAATAAAACATTATAGAAGTATCCAGGGACCCCAGAAACAAAATATGGAGAATTCCCAAGTTGACCCAACAGATTAAAATACCCATTGAATTCATTGGAAGGTAGATAAGAAAAATATGCCTAGAACTATATCATTGAGTCTGCACATTAGAATGTTCGCCAATCCCATAGATTTGTGAGTGTTTTAACAATAAAATCAATGTTTGATATGGTGTTTGTACCGATTGCACAACCTAGATTTGTGATTATGAGAGGGCCCACTAAGCTTTTCAATGGTGACTCAAATATAAGCTACAATATTCTATAAATGTACCTCTGTTTGTTAGGGTTCTCTTGCATGGCCATTTCTTGAATACATGCAAAGAACTACGTGGAGATTATTGCCTATTCTGTAAATGTACCTCTGTTTGTTAGGGTTCTCTTGCATGGCCATTTCTCGAGTACATGCAAAGAAATAAGTGGAGATTATTGCATTTGGTTTTGAGGAGTGTATCATTATCCATTTCCATTGTGAGGCCATAGTCTCAAGCTTGTTGAGTTAAAAAGAACTAGTAAATGCTATGTGTCCTAAAAAAATTGAGTTGTTAAACATGTAAATGGTGCATGTGAGCCACACATCATCTAGTAGTTATTTCATTAAATGAACATAAGGAGGGATTTTCGACTTGCATATCGACTCAAACTGACATTTATTACTCATGCCAGATTGAGGTCGTGCCATGTGGTGCCACTAATCATGTTTATTGTTGAGCATATAATGAAAATATGATGAATCCAATTTCATACATTTTTGCGCAATGCAAATATAATATAGAAATGAGTATGGTTTTCTTATTAGTTGAGGACTTTGGCTAAGATTGACATGATACAATATGTCATGGCCTCATATGATATGGGTTCCCAAGTGGTTGTGCATTCTTGTTGAAGATGGATTCCATGGTATGGAGTATATCAATGATCATAGATTATATATCCCTATATGCTTGAATGTGTGAATGTCCCAGAAGGGCAAAGGTAATGAAAGACTATGGGTAGCTTCTATGATGTATATTTGAGTACACTAGCAGTAGTCGTGGATTTTGCTAATTTTGAGTGAAGCCACGATGTAGTTACCAAAGATGTGATAGGTTTCAATGTGAGCCCCCAAATGTCAAGCGTTGCACAGGGAAGACAAATAAGAAATAATGAGACCAGAACAAGAGAAGCTCACATGTGCAGATCATCAGGAGCTACCTCAAGAAAAACTCCACACATAGCTTCACATTAATCTGAGTATTAAATAGTTACAAGTAGTTAGGGACAATAAATCATATCCCTAGAAAATAGGAACTGAACAACTATGAAAAGTAAACACTCAACTATGTAACAATAATATCATATTCTCCATTAATTATAACACTCCCCCTTAATGGAGAAAGGGTTATTAAACACACCTAATATGTCCCTAAACAACTCAAACTTCAGTCTTCCTAAAGTCTTAGTAAATATATAAGCCATATTATCACAAGAATTACAATATTCAACAAATATTTCTTTGGATTGCACCTTTTCCCTAACAAAATGAAATTGAGTGTCTATGTGCTTAGTGTTTTTATGAAACACGGGATTGTAAGCCAGTTTGATGGAACTTTGATTATCGCAATTGATAACTGTAGCTTATGTTTGTTCTCTTGCATCTTGGAGAAGTCTGCGTAACCAAACTACCTCACATGTTGTTACACACATAGCTTGATATTCTGCTTCTGCTGAGGATAAGGCTACAATATGTTGCTTCTTGTTGCACCAAGAGATGACCCCGGATCCAATGCTAAAGGTGTAACCTGCAATTGATCTTCTATCATCTAAATTTCCCACCCAATCAGAGTCTGTATAACCTGTCAAGCTAACATCAAATGAATCAGAATACAAAATACCAAAGTCTGAAGTTCCTTGTAGATACCTCAATACTCCTTTCGCTGCAAGCCAATGATTCTCATGAGGTTGAGTCATGAACTGGCTCAAAACACTAACTGCATAAGCTAGATCAAGCCTCGTTGTAGTCAACTAGATAAGACTACCAACCAACTATTTGTACAATGTTGCATTTGCCTTTTTCAAACCATCATTCACCTGAAGTTTTCTATTATGTTGTAAAGGTACAAATGCAACCTTACACTCATCCATTTTAAATTTAGTCAACAAACTCTTAGCATACTTACCCTGGGACAAAAAAGTTTGGCCTGAATCTGTCCAAACTTCTAGACCCAAACAGTAATGCAATTCTCCAAGGTTCTTCATCCCAAATTTATGTGATAACTACTGCTTGATTTCTTCAATGAGGTTGTCTGCACTTCCTGTCATGATCAGATCATCTACCTATAAAAAAACCAACACTATCTGCCCCTCATCATTAAACACAGTATACAAATTAGGATCATTTTTCTTTGTTTATAACCATGCACGAGGAAAAATGAATCAATTTTTTCGTACCAGGATCTAGGAGCTTGTTTTAAACCATATAAAGCTTTCTTTAATCTATAGACTAAATGATCTTCTCCCTTCTTAACAAACGCCTCAAGCTGCATTAAGTATACTTCTTCTTTTAAATCACCATTTAAGAAAGCAGATTTAACATCTAATTGATGTATTTTCCAATGATGCTTAGTAGTTAAAGCAATAATCAATCTAATAGTATTTAATTGGCTACAGGGGAAAATGTTTCCTCAAAGTCAATACCGTCTTTCTGGGAATACCTCTTTGCAACCAACCTTGCTTTATACTTATCAATAGATCCATCTCCTTTAAATTTCAACATAAATAACCATCTGCAACCTATGAGTTGTTTACCATGAGGAAGCTTTACTAGATCCCAAGTATTATTCTTAATAATATATTCATATTCCTCCTTGATTGCTTCCTTCCATTCACAACTCTTACTAGCTTCATAAAAATTAGAAGGTTCAACAATGTTTAGCATACCAGTCATGAGCACAATCCCTATACCGAGCTGGTAACTGTTTATGCCTGCTAGATCTCCTGAGTGGTGGGGTGTCCTCTATTCTGCTCTGTTCTGCTCTTTGTGGAATGAATTCAATTTTATCCTCTTTATCTTTTTGTTGCTGCTATTGTTGTTGTTGTTGTTACTATTGACTGATCCCTATTTCAAAATCCTCATCTGAAAGTAAGGGTACATGCCACTCTTCATTATCTTGGATAGGATTTCCATCATCAACCTGTTCATGGAATACTACGTCTCTATTAACAAACACCTTGTGAGTAGAAGGATCAAACAACTTATAAGCCTTATACTCACTGCAGTATCCAATGAAAGTACATTTAATGACCTTTGAATCTAACGTCTTCCTGTCTTCTTTGGGAACATGAGAAAAAGCTTTACAACCAAATACTCTAAGGTGACTTACTGTAGGCTTGAAGCCAAACAACGCTTCAAAAGGAGTTTTATAATCAAGGCTTTTAGTGGGACTCCTATTCTTCAAATATATTGCAGTATTGACAGCTTCTACCCAAAAACCATTAGTTAGATTCTTACCTTTCAGCATATTGTGAGCACACTCCACCAATGTTCTGTTTTTCCTCTCAACTACTCCATTATGTTGAGTGTAAGGTGTTGTAAACTGCTGTTTTATTCCATGCTCTTTGCAGTATTTTCTAAAATCCCCTTTCTTGAATTCTCCGCCTTGATCAGATCGAAGAATCCTAATGAACTTTCCTATCTTCTTTTCAATCATGCTCCTGAACTGCTTGAAATACTCAAAGGCACGAATCTTCTGTCTAAGAAAATACACCCATGTTAATCTTGGACACTCATTAACAAAAATTAAGAAATAGTAGGCCCCACTTAACGATCTTGTCTTCATAGACCCACATAAATCATTGTGTACAAGTTCGAGTGTATCCCTCTGTTTCCTATATTTAACAACAGGAAATTCATCTCTATGTTGTTTTTCGAATGCACATGTTTCACAATCAATATGCAAGTTTTTCAAAACAGGAAGACCATTCAACATACCTTTGTTCTGCAATAGTAGAAGATCACTGAAATTGATGTGCCTAAGTTGTTGATGCCACAAGTTTTCAGTAGACTTATTTGATGACATCAATGCTTGTTGTGGTGTACTCTTCACATCCAGTTTGTAGAGTTCTCCTATAAGAAAACCTGTAGCAATAGGCTTCATACAATCCAAAAAGTCTTTAATAATATAAGAAGATTTAAAGAATTCTACCTTGAGATCCTGATCTGTTATCTTTGATACAGAAATCAAGTTCTTCTTAATACTAGGTACATACCACACATCATATATATTCCTGATGTTTCCATCAGGCAGAATGACAGGGACATTTCCATATCCCTTGATCTTGTACCCTCTATCATCTCCAAGGTAGACCTTCACTCCACTGTTGGATTCTCTAAAATTTTTGAACCATTTCTCTTTACCTGTCATATGTGAGGAGGCTTCCGAATCTACAAACTAGATTTCTGATTCATCCTCCTTAGTGGCTACTGCAGTCTTAGCCATGAATAATCTGACATCCTAGTTTTGATCTACATTAGCTAGATGACTTGCATGTCTTCTCTGCTTGTGCCTCTCCCTGTCTGCCTTTTTCTTATGGCAAAATTTAGCAATATGGCCTATCTTAACACAATAAAAACATTTAGGAGCAAAGTCATGTTTATGCGAGGTCATACCTTGTGGTGACCTTTTCGGTGATGTACTGCCATTCCTGTGATCAACCACTTCTTTCCCCTTCGACTTCATCTTGGTCATCAATGCAAGATCTAGATTTTGAGGTTTGAGGGACAACCTCCTTTCCTCTTCTTGTAGCAAGATCCTTGTAAGCTCTTCAAAGCCTGATGCACCCTCCAAATCGCAAAAAAGCACACAGTCTTCTCTGTATTCCTCGTGGCCTCCTGCATGCCAAATCCTCCCTGTGACCTCCTCCACAACGTTTGGCTCTCCACGGCAGACCCGACTAGGCAACAACAAGTCCTCTTCTTAGACAGCAGCCCACCACAAAAAAACCACGCACTTTTTTTCACCTCAAGGTTGGCGCGATTTTCCAATGAGCACCAGCGCTATTCTAGCCAACAAAAATCACGTAAGTGTAGAGTTGGAATCAACGCGTTTGTCACTTAAAAACTGCATTGATCGCCCTCCAAACGCACTGATTAAACTTCTGCCTCCACTCAGGGTACATGCTTCCTCAGCCCTGTAGCTCTGATACCATGTCAAAAGTTGCACAGAGAAGACAAATAAGAAATAATTAAACCAGAACAAGAGGAGCTCACAGGTGCGGATCACCAAGAGCTACCTCAAGCAAAACGCCACACATAGCTTCACATTAATCTGAGTATTACATAGTTACAAGTAGTTATGGACAGTAAATCATATCCCTAGAAAATAGGAACTAAACAACTATGAAAAGTAAACACTCAACTACGTAACAATAATATCCTATTCTCCATTAATTCTAACACCAAAAACATGTTGGATTTTCAAAGAGACAATGCGAGATATAAATGAAGCATCATTGGTTATGTGAAGCCCCATAGATGGCAATGGGTCACAAGCCAATTTGTGTCTCAACCTCTATCCTTTTATGATATATATGATACGATATTTTAATGTTCACGAGACTAAATATAGTTTATGGGATTACCAGCTTCTTTGTTTTTCGCTTTTTGCAATTCATTCTTTTCCTTATTCAAATTGATAATGAGTTGGCCCAACCTTCTAACGATCTCCTCAGTGAAAAGACAATGTTAAGGCACTGATGTTAACATATTGCCATAACTGTCCTTGATGTCTTTAAAAGCATCACATTCCAAAATGAAATGTTTTTCCAATTCCTCTGTCCCAGATGTGCAACGTATACACACTCATTCTTCCTAAACTTCTTTAAGTCTTTTCCAATATCTTATTTCACACCAAAACGACAAATAATAAAATACATAGATAAAAAACAATAATAACAACCTACCATTAATCATTACATTTTTTTAATTGCACTTTTTTTTAATCAAAAACTAGCCCTCGCATGTTTTTTAATTACACTTTCTTAGGAAGTGACTAGCAAATGCGTGGCTGCCTCACTTTTTCCATACAAGTACTACATACCTATATAGTTAGGACCCTATCCCCATAGCACCCCATTATCCATGGGAAAACCTTCAAACGAGAGAGGTGGAGGTGTTGTCAATTGTAAAGTAATTAAGAGAGCCACGTGACCATTTGATCCCGTGCATATCTAGAGCCAATGTATCTAGAAGACCTAATAAGGTCTTTTTCTCCAACCTCTATCACGCCAATCAGCGACGTGGAGTGGAGTAAGTCTCACGGAATATTTAAAAGGCCACATAAAGGTTTTGTCAACTAATGTTAACAACATATCAGGTACTTTTTATTCTGTCATCCTCTTTTGTCAACTAATGTTAACAACATATCAAGTACTTTTTATTCTGTCATCCTCTTCCATTAAGGATGGGCCCTATTTCATAACTTTATGCTTTCATCACCACTATTTACTGTCATCATGCTACCCACTCCTTGTATCCATTCTTATCGGGGTTAAGGGGTACGAGAATACATTTTCTTAGTATGTGGGAGCCGCTTCGATGACTCCCACCATAGAGCCTTTTTCTTCTTTAATAACGATAACGTGTAGAGATTGACCCCCTCCATAAAGGTAAGTATGATTTGTGTTAGAGATGTTAGTTGTCAATAATATATACGAGTATACTTGTAAGGGATACGAGAGTATTTTTTTTAGTAAGTTGGACTCTCACTATAAATCATTTTCCTTCTTAAAAAAAATATAAGTGTAAAGATTGCCCTCCCCATAATGTAATGATAATTTGCGTTAGATCTTAGTTTTCAGTTAGATGTGAGTGTTTTCAACAGTGGTGGTCACCGCCATCAGAGAGTTGGTTAATTAAAATGAGAGGGTGAATTCTAACTAATTTTATATTTGTCTTTTTACTAAAATCTGGTGATACCATTTTTATGAAATTGTTAATTTGTGTTATTTTTAATATATAAATAGATTCATAATTTCTAATTTTTTTGAGTATATATTTATTAATTTAAGAAAGTTTATAAGCAAAAGGATAGCAATTTATAGATCTACATATGTTTGAAAAAGAAGAAGAAAAACAGGGCATTTAGGAAAAGAATAATAGTGCTACACTCAATTAAAGCAAGACAAATTTAATAATTATCTAGGAATAAGAACTTCATACAACAATGGCACAAAAGGAGGATGGAACAATGGGCACAAAGCATATAGCTCAGATTCAACAACCTTTTGAGACAACTCCCAATTTTGGGGAATGGCAACAGGTCCATAAGAAGAAAGGAAAGAAGGGAAACAAGTCCATAAAAAGAAATGAAAGAAGGGAAAGATAAGTGATTTCTACAACAGTTGATCTTTCCCATTGTATATATATTTTCTTTTAAGTTTTTGTTCTCTTCAAACCATTTTGGTTGCTTTTGATTTGTAGTATAGAAATATAAGTACATATTAATTAGTATTTTTTTTTAAAGTCTATTAACACGCAAGAACAAGACCAATTCTTAATAAATGCACTTGAGTATAGATAAAATGTATTTTCTTTTCAAATATGAATGAAAATACAATTTTCTTCAAAAGTAAAAAAAAAAATAACAATTTAAAAATATTATTTTAATAATTTTTAATTAAAATTTACCAAAATTTATTCATAAAAAAACAAAAACATAAAATGCTCTACTTTCATTTAAATAAACTTACACATACACATAATATAGTTTTTAAGAAAAAAAAAATTACAATCTAATCCATTTGAATTATAATCCATTTTTGTTTTGAAATATTTTAATTATAAAATATTTTTGTTTGAAAATATTTAAATTTTTTCAAAAACGATAAATTAATTTTTATATTTAAAAATACAATATAATATAAAATTAAGGTGTAGTTTAATTTATAAATGAAATAGATAATTTCAAGTTAAAAAGTGGTTTTTTGTTATTTAAAATACATTTTTGAATACATAAATAGATTCAACATTTTGAAAAACTCTTTCAAGTTAGAATATGGTTTTTTGTTATTTAAAATATAATTTTGAATGCATAAATAGATTTAACACTCTAAAACCCATAAACACTTAAATTTGATAAATTAAACAATTTAAAGTTAAATTTTTAAAAACGCGTAGTCTAACGAGGTGAAGTTGCCCCGAAAGTTATGGTAATTCCGTTCATATTTAGAGAAAATCTGGCAAGGATTTTTGTAAATCCAAGTTATAGTTGTTAAACTTCAAAATTTTAGGTGTCTTAGACATTTTTTATGGTGCTCAATACATTTCCACCATAAAAAACACGATTCAAACAATGCTTTTACAAGAATTTTTGAATTTTTTGCCCTCATTCCAGTTACTTTTGACTATCTAAGTAATTCGTCCACTTCGTTAAAATTAATAATATATGATAAAAAATAATTTAATTAGACTAAGCCTAAAATATATATATATATATATGAGAGATGCTCACGATGGCACGCGTTTTGACATTTAGCGAGATGGGTGTTGTTTCTTCACCGTACGGACAATTTATAGTGCTGAAAAGTTTGATAGATTCATTGGCATTCTCGAACACATTGACGTTTTGTATTAAATTGTATTGAAAGATGTTGTGTCGATATCTCGTAGTGCCACTGCCGCGGTGATTGTGAGAGTGAAATTATCACTTGTCGGTTGGTCGGATAGTTCACGGAGTGAAATTGACACTTTTCTAACCATGTCCGGGTGGAAAATGAAATGGAAAATGAAATTGATACTGTCCAACCATATGATTCTAGCCATATGATTGGTTGGCATTGTTACAATGACCAGTAATTTTTTTGGGTGTTGTTAAAAATAAATAGTTAATGCAATGGAGATCAATGTGGTCGACTTCATAGCGTCAAAAAATTAAAAAATTAGTTGGAAATTGGTAAAATTATAGTTATACCAAGAGGTAGTGTAGGAGTGGTATTGGGAGTGTCAAAATAAAATTGATTAAAAATAAAATAACTTACAATATAAGAAAATTTTAATTTATAGTTTTTTTAATAGTATTTTTAATTTAAAGTTTGTTTTTTTTTAATAGTTTAGTTAAAGATCAATAGTTAAGCCAGTGTATATTTATATTAAGTTTGGATCTAAGATTAAATTTATTTTTATCATAAAAGAGATTTACACTTAAATATTTAGTAGATGCGGATTTGATTTTTTCTTCAAAGGCGCATTCCTTCTCACCAAAATTTGTAGTAATTTCTTCTAGTTTTTGTTCTGAGTTGTGATCCTTTCAATCTCAACTTCAAGTGCCACTATTTTACTTTTCTCGTCATCTTCAGAACTTTTTCATCTTTATTTCTCCATCTAACACTCAGCTTCATTTACATATGGAGAATCAATTTCAAATTATTTATTATCAGCCTCTAACTCGATATTATCTAAGACATCATCATCATTTTTGTACCAAGAAATGGGACTTTAGATGTATAATGACCATCACGTCTATAATTGAGGCATAATGCACTACCTAATCTACCTTCACGACTATCATCAACATCCTCGATAAAACAAAAGAGGGGTTCTTTTGGATCTGAAGTATTATGGCTTGTGTGTTTCCCTTCCTTTTCTAAGACATCTTCTTCTTGTTCTTAGCCATAGATCCACCATAGGTCCTCGATCTACCCTCGAGTGATCAAGTTGCACTAGAGGGAACTCACTCTGATACCCATTGTTGGAAACAAATCACTCTAAGAGGTGGGGTGAGTCAATAGTGATAGTGATTATACAATTTTAAATCGTTTTCTATTCGTTAAACATCAATTGATCAGAACTTGTAACCAAAAATAACCATCAAGATAAAAACAAACACAAAAGACACAAATTGTTTTAGTGGAATCCTTCAAGGGGAAAAAACAACCCTACTAGTACTACACTATTTCTCATTCTTCTATTATTAATCATCAAATTATTTACATAGATCTATTGGTCACTGCTAGCTGGGCATTAGATAAATTTTGAGGTCAAAATTGGGCCTCAAAACAAAAATGTACAACCAAAATCAACTTTATAAGAACCAATAGGATCCAAGATGATGGATTTAACCATGGTGGATGATTCACCATTTTTGGAGTAAAAAAGTAAAAAGATTACAAAATAAAAAATAAAAACAACTTTTTAAACTAGTATTTTCACCTTATTCCCTATGGTTTTACTCAAAATTCAAGCGGGAGCACTTGTTGGATGCAAAATTTAATTCCTCATCGAAGGAGTACCCATGTTGCATACTTTTGATGGACCCTGCTACACAAAAAATGAGAAATACTTGAAAAAATGTGAATCACATTTTTTCATGTATTTCTCATTTTTTTTGTAGCAGGGTCCATCAAAAGTATGCAACATGGGTACTCCTTTGATGAGGAATTAAATTTTTCATTCAATGATTGATCCCACTCACAATTTGAGTAAACACATAGGGAGATAAGTTGAAAATACGACTTGAAAAAGTAGTTTTTTGTTTTTTCACTCTAAAATTTGATGATGTAATCTAATCTTATTTTATTATTTCCACTATTATTTTATAATATTCCTTAGGAGGCCCATTTTATACCTCAAAATTTCTCTTATGAGCCATAACTCCTACTATAATTTCTTTGCTAGTACTAGCTAGGAAGCCCCAACTCCCTATCAATTGTTTGTTGGCTGCTATCAACAAGGAACCACTACTCCTATCTTGGCAAACCACCACATGTCAGGGGACCCAACGTTCTCAAACTCCTATGGACCTCATTTCACAATACTTTACACTAGGCCCACGATCTCTACATGCACATACTTGTGAGTCTTGTTTCTTCCATTTTCATACTAGACCCACATAATATTTTTAGCTCATTTATAATACAAATTGAAATCAAACTTGATTCTCTTACAATAAGCATCAAACCCTAAGTCAATGACAACATGCTCCCAATAACACCAATACACATTAGCCATGAATACATCAAATATATACAAACTTAGCCCCACATTGTGCTCATGGCAAACAACTTTTCCCTACTCACACTTTGTCTCAACCCCTACAATAACAACTTCAACCTTGACTAAACAACATTTTGACCATCACTAACATCTCAGATACTAACACACCTCTTACTCAATTCACACACAAAACAGTAGAAACATGCATTGATCTCTCACTCAACATTGCTTTACATGGATTTGACAACTATATAAGTATCAATATGAGATCAACACACACACAACCCTACAATGAGACTCAACCATACAAAATACAACACAATTAAATATAGATTTATTCAACATGAAACATTTATCCATATCTTCAAAGATAATAGCCCTGCAAAACAAACATGCCAGTATTGTAACTCACACAGGTAAGCCAAATCTCCAACCAACACTTCTTCCAATCACACTTAGCCACTGAAACATACTTCCTTCAATCATTTGACTGATCCATTACATAATATATCTCTATCAATTATCTGCTATAGGTCTCCCACACTTCTCTGCCCATTTGTATCAATTGATCACACACACTAGACCATGATCTAAGCATTTCATGCTCTGTGTACTTTCACCATCATACATTGTTCATCTATTACAGGTGATCACATAAATTGCTCTTTTTCCCTCGACATATTTTCCTATGCTCTCATCACTCAATTTGTGCACAAGCATATTAAATCATACATTGTCTAACCTTTTTTTAGCTCATCAAATAACATATTTATCTTGATCATCCTGCCAAAGACTCAAACCCAATCAATCAATTAACTTACCATGACAATGAGACCAAATCCACATAGAGTAATTTGACTCCATTACGTCCAAGTGACCAGATCAACATTCAATTGTTAAGTATGAACGAATCCATCCACTAATGCAATCAACCACCTCATCATTAATGTGTTCATACATATCTAAAGACTGATTCCATTTGAATGTTGAAGGGCTGCATCAATTCGAACCTTCTCGGTGATCCCTTGGGAAATTACAATGGTTTATGCCTTTGGTATATTTTGTTTCTCACCTATAGGAGTCTCATGGTATTTTAACTGGAAGATTGCAACAATTGTTGTGGGCATGCCATATCAAGATTGTGTCACTTCTTCAATGTCACCTTGTGACCAAGGGCTACCAACGACACTATAATAAAACATGGTAAATTCAATCCTTCTGACCCATAATGTTAGGTCCCTATAATACTAGTGTAGCCCCCTATTTTTATTTTTGTTCCCATGTAGCCCTCATATTGTTATTGTTATGCCCCATAGAATCCCATTATTTTTACTGTTGTTCCCTTACATTATTATTGTTATGTAGGCTCTCATTATATTGTGACCCCTTAGACTCCTATATACCAAGGAGGTACTTTCATTTGTATCATCCAAGAATTTTCATTTATGTGATGTAAAGGAGGTTCCCCCCTTGAAGAGGATAATTTTCAAGTTGTTGATCAATATTTTCTTCTATTTTTTGATCTGGTTACATAACATTTGGCAACATAACTTTGGATTTTAGGGTTTCGTTTTTACAAACAAGCCATCTTGGAATTTTTGCTATAATTTTTTTCTACGAGGCTTCAAAAGCTAAAATTTCTATCACATGGAGCCAAAATCTTGTTGAACTTCACGTATAAATTTCAGATCTTGGTTCACTATTTGTTTTGAGATATGATCCAAGGAAGTTATGGTGTTTGCAGGCTCTAGAATTCAGTATCAAACAAACGGCATAGGGAAATTCATCATAACTTTCTCTAAGAACATCAAATTTGAATTTTGTAAAAATTGACTGAAATTCCATGCACTGTAGTTTTTCGTATATCATGTTCAAGGCCAAAGGTTGAAATAGTGAGGCGTGGCATTCCTGCAAGTTCACTCTACTAAGCCAATCCATAATCTGGTAATCGTGAGAGATTGGGTGTAACTTTACCTTGAAGAATCGAATCTCGTTCTAACTCATGGATTGGAAAGAAGACTCATAGGGCCACCACAGGATAAAATTTCAAACCTTGAAGACCCGAAATCATAGAGATACAATAGTTTCAATATCAAACTCCTAAAAAGCAAGAAAAGAGTGTGTATTTTTTTAAATTTTGCATCACTTTTGTTTGAAAAATTAGTTTGAAGTGATTCTAAGGGAATAGTGAAGCATAGATATCATTGTTTGATTCCAAAATTCCTTGAAGCAAAAAAATATACACACCTAGTAAGTAAAAAAAAATCTCTATTATGACACATGAAGAAGAGGAAGAAATTCAACATGATATATCAAAATTACGAGACCAAGTGCAACAAATTTTGATCTCACAAAGAGTAACTAAAAATGAATTGGAAGTGATGATGAATGTTAAGATGGATGGTTTAAAAGCAAACGTGGGAGCAATGAAGAATGTCAATTTGGAGGGTTGAAAAAATTGTTGCAAGAAAGGCTTCCCAATGGTGATGTAGGTTTTAACCATGTACACAAATTACCTGCATATGAATTCTAAAAATAGAAAATAAACAATGGCAAAAGCATAAAAGATAAAATAGATATACACAAAGATTTTCCCTGGATCCCAAAACTGGGACTACTAATTTAATTTTTCATTATATTCCTTTCAATGTTACAATACATATGTATACATGTCAAAGCATTCATAAACCCCAATCCATTAACTTTGGATTAAAACATAACCGTAGTTCCTTTGACCAGATCTACAAGATACCATGGGAATAAAACCATCATGCCTAAAACCATGTGCAAAATCGATGCAAAAAACCATAGGTAGGCCTGCCCACCTAATATAGGGTCCAAAAAAAAAATTTCCCGGGGTGTTTCTTTGGACCCCATAGAGGGGGCTACCGCCCCGCTCAAACCCCTCGATAAGGGGGGTTTCTACCCCCCCGCTACGCTTGACACAACTAAGGGAGGGCTCCCTTCCCCCCCTCTAACCCCCCCCCCCCCCCCCGCTTCACGCGTGGAGCTAATCGTGGAAAGAATATAACACACACCCAACAGGTGACAAGGTAATCCATGAAAATCACGATGAGGACAAAAGGAATATGAATTATGATTTTAGAGACTCAAATGTTGGGTTTAAGACCCACCACATTCCAAATATCGATATGAGGAAGTTTGATGACAAGGATCTGGCAACATGGATACTATAGATGGAGATATATTTTGATCTCCATGGTGTGCAACACACACAAAAGGTACGCATTGCATCTTTATATTTAGATCCCAATCAGTTTATATGGTATTGATGACTTTGTTCTCATAAAAAACTTGTCACTTGGTAAATTTTTTGGAAGGAAATGATAACACATTATGAGGATACAAATATCAACACCTTTTTTAGCCAATGGATGAATCTTAAAAAAAAGGATCAATGGCAGAGCACATTGAGGACTTCAAAAAATTGAATATCAGGGTAACTGATATTCCATAGCTGCATAGGATTGATTTCTTCATAGGGACTTTAAAGGATAACATCCAACATGAGGTTTGCCTTTGGGAACTTGATTCATTGGAGAAGGAATTCAGGGTGGCAAGAAAATTTGAAAGAAAAATTATGGCAACAAGGAAGTCTACCACTCACAGCTATAAAGGTGGAAGTGTTGTGTCTCCTAGCGTACCATAACCTACAAGGTTGACGCCACAAAAATTGGAAGAAAAAGAGAAAAAAGGGTTTGTTATATTTGTGATATAAAATACACTAAAGGTAATAAGTGTGTTGAGAAGAAATTATTTTAGATAAATTGTGAAGAGGAGGAAGAAAAGGAACAAGAAACATAAAAATAGGAGGATATACACCAAGAACCAACCCCAAAGAAATAAGAAATGAATCCGACCATATCTTTTAATGCATTGGCAGGAATTACCACTCCTCAAACTCTCAAGATAGAAGGATATATCAAGAAGAAAAAGGTAATAGTGTTGATTGATTCGGGTAGTACCCATAATTTTATTCATTGTAAGATAGCCAAGGAATTGAATTGCTTTCTATATCCAACACCAGAGTGTCAAGCGATGGTTGCAAATGGAGGAACTAAAAATTGCTTTGGAACATGCCATAATATCAAGCTAACCATGGGGGAATGTGTATTGAATAGTCCAACTCTTTCCATTCTAATGAGTGGCTTTGATGTTGTATCAAGAGTCCAATGGTTACAATATTTAGGGATGATAGATTTTAATTTTCAAGAACTTTTCTTGAATTTGTTCTAGGAAGGAAAGGAAGTTGAATTAAGGGGTATCACAGGGAAATCAAGAAATATAATCAACTCTAATGGCATGACAAATCTTTTGAAGAAATAACAACAGAGAGTAATTACACAATTATGCTCACTAGAGGTTCAAACATCGAAATCATCTATTTCTTTGGATCTCCAAAAAGTTTTGGACAATTATTCCAAGGTATTTGAGACTCCCAAAGGCCTCCCACCTATTCATGATCATGATCATGCTATTCATTTGATTCCAAGAAGTGTTCCTCCAAACATCAAGCCTTATAGATATTCCTATGCCCAAAAGAGTGAAATTAAACGCATGGTTACAAAAATGTTAGAGGCCAGTATAATTCAATCTAGTCAATTTTTTTTCTCTGCTCTAGTAGTATTGGTGCAGAAGAAGGATGGATCATGGTGTATATGTCTGGATCACAGGGAGCTCAACAAGATCACTATTAAAGATAAATTTCACATTCTTGTCATTTATAAATTGTTGGATGAATTAGATGGAGAAATTTACTTCACCAAGTTGGATTTTCAATCAGGATATCATCAAATTAGAATGAAGTTTGAAGACATTCCAAAAACAAGATTCATAACTCGTGAAAATTATTATGAATTTTTGTTCATGCATTTTGGCCTTACTAATGCACCTTCCACATTTTAGGGTTTGATGAATTCCATATTCAAACCCTTCCTTAGCAAACTTGTGTTAGTAGTTTTTATGATATACTAATCTACAAGAAGCCTTGGAAGGATCATGTTCAACATGTTGACAAGCTTCTTAAACTACTGGAGGAGAAACATTTATATGAAAAAACCTCCAAATATTTCATTGGAGTACAAGAGGTGGAATATTTGGGTCATATTGTATCTCATGAGGGTGTTAAGGTATACCCTAGCAAAATTGAATCCATTATGGAATGGAAAATCCCTACAATCATAAAGAACCTTTGAGGATTTCTCAGGTTGACAACGTATTATCTCAAGTTTGTTAAGAATTATAGGAGAATAGTAGCAACTCTAACAACACTACTAAAGAAAGATGCATTTTCTTGGACTCCAGAAGCAACTATGGTATTTGAACATCTTAAAGAAGCAATGTGCCAAGCACCGATCTTAGCTATGCAAGACTTCACAAAAACCTTTATTGTGGAATGTGAGTCTCAAGAAATGGAATTGGTGGTTTTTTAATGTAATAAGGAAGACCCGTTGCTTTTGACAATCATCCAATCAAGGGAAAGTATTTACAAAAACCTATTTAAGAAAAGAAAATGTTGGCAATACTACATGCACTAAAGCAATGACGACCTTACCTAATGGGAAGACACTTTAAGGTAAAAACAGATCATGATAGTCTTAAATACTTTTTGGAACAAGGTTGGCAGAGGCAGCTAGATGGTAAAGTTGAACTCATAATGAAGGTCAAGTCTTGTGCTCAAACCTGAGCGAGGGTGGTGACTAGTCGCAGGAAAGTTAAACTTGGGCCAAGCCCTCTCACCTTTAAAATTTCCAAACAAAATACCTGGTTAGGTTCTCAAGTTCAATTCAGAGGTCGGCTATATGGAATTTGGCTTGGAATAACAAAGACATCATACAATAACATTGTTTCTAAGAAATAAGAAATGGAAAGGAATCCCTATTATGGGAGGATTATTGGCAACAACAAACATAATTAAACATATAGGAATGGTTACCCCTCCCATTAACCAAAGACATTCAAGGATACAAGGAAGTCCACCAAATCTAGGCACAAGGATTGGAGAATAAAAAATTGAGATAATGGAACCTAAAAAATTTTTAGTAGGTCACCTTTAGTGGTTCAGAAATCTAGAATATCATAGACGAACTGAGCAAAAGAAAAATCCTGGTGAATAGTGACCAGGATCAACTTAGATGGGAACAAAAAGAGGGGAGATAGTTTAACCTCAAGGAAGCCAAGGTATACTTCAAAGCAAGACATAATGAATCCTGTGACCCATCATGGAGAAAAGTATGGTTGGCTCCACACTGGCTGAAAATTCAAATTTTTATGTGGCTGATTTTCCATAGGAAGGTTTAACGTAGGAAAATTTAGTAAAACGAGGTTATACAAGCGCATCATGGTGTTGTCTAAGTGAGAATGCAATAAGAAATATTAATCACCTTATAAAAACTTGCAACTATACTAAATCCCTATGGGAGTGGTTGACCCTCATCTTTAGACAAACTAACCGAAACAAGAAAAGCATACAAGAAACGATAAAAAAATGGTGGCTGCAGTATACAAAAAAAGTGGTGAATATAACTTGGAATTTAATTCCAAGATTCATCCTTTTGTAAGTCTGGAAGGACCGTGACTGCTGCATATTCTATGATAAGAAGCTCCCATTTGCAAACTAAAGGAAGAAATTCGTCATCAGCCTAAGGAGATAGTTATTAGCAGAGGCATTCAAACCTTATAGGATCAACCCTCTCATCAGGAAGCGAGAATTCTAATTTTTTTTAACATGGATTACCTGAGTAGTCTAAACCATAGACCCAAAATGATACATATACAGCGAGGCTCTGCAGTGTGGCTAGCTCCCTTGGAAGGTTTTCTTAAATTGAACTTTGACGAGGTGTCCAAACGAAACCCAGGAAAGGTAGGGGCTGGAGGGATCATTCGGGACTGGACAAGTAAAATTCGAAGACTATATTTCATCAATATGGGACAAGATTTATGTAATAGAATTCCAAGCCCTAGAGCATGGGTTGGAAACGTTGCGCAGGGAAGGAATGGTGAATGTGATAGTCGAAGGGTATTATGTGCTAGCTATCCAAGAGACACGTCGGTTGCAATGTGGCGCACAACTGAGAAAAGTCATGAAGAATTAGTGCCTCGCCCAGTTAATCCAATGGATACAAGGACACATGGAGGGGTTGAAAACTGTGGATTTCACCTTGGATCGTTTCTCGACTAATGTGTTAGTGGATAGGGTGTGAAATTCAAGGGTAGAGAGTACCAAGTTGATAATTGAGGTGGCGTGGGAGGATCTATCAAAGGGCTAGTTAAAGGAACATGTCCGAACACTGGTGGAGCGAGATTACTCCACGTCAGGAAGGAAGGGAGACAGGCAAGGGATGGGTTCGGATCAGGATAGAGACCCACTTGGAGATATAAATGAATGATGTTTATTATGGTAAGTAGTGGATCTTAGGGAGATGAGAAGGGGTGCATGTTTAGAGCATATGAAAAAAGTGACCACTGGTGATGGGAGGGAAAGGAATTTAGCTTCAAACGATCATTCGTCGAAATGTCACATTAATTCGAAAGGGTGGCGTTAGGAGTGGAGAAGTACAAATCCTAGAGGTGAGGAGTATTGGAATAGGACCATGGTAATAATGATTCTGCAAAGATTGATGGAAAGGGGAAATGAGAAGGAAGATGCCCCAAGACTCACATGAATGTACTGTAACATTGTTGGAATGCTGAAAATACTGAAAATAGAACTAACTCCAGTTGAAGGTGATTGACCAAAGACTAAGAGTTATAGAAGAGACCCTCAAAAGGATGGTGAATATAGAGCGATTAAAAGATGATAGGATTAGAGACATGAATAAGATGTTCTCCATCTATATGAAATATATCCACAACCTAGATATCACGTTGTGGCAAGAACAAGGAGATCTGACCCATCTGAGGAAATATCATGCAAGGAAGACTACAGGAGCAGGTGGTCATCAACAGATGACTCAAGGAGTGGGGGTGGCATTTGCAACAAATCCATCGGAAGGTGCAAAACCTGTGACTGAAATAGGTTTGGCAAAAATAGCACCAATGTCTGTTGTCAAATGATTATGGCTATGTCCATTTTTTTGCTTAGTTTAGCCACATGACTGCTTAGGCCAGATAATAGTTATAGTGTGCTAATTGGGTTTGTAGCTTCAGAATATGTAGGCAGAATGATAGACAGACCGAGATTAAGCTATAGAATGATAGTTAGCAGTGGTAGGAAAGTTAAATTTTTAGATATGTTTAAAGGATACCAGAGATAGAAAAAACCTTATGGAATGTATGGTTAAATGTGTGGTCAACACTATCTTTTACTGTAGCTAGTCTGGTTTCCAATCTGGTAGGCCAACTAATTTTTTTGTACTCTATGGTTTTCTAGTAATATAAGTATTCTCTATTGACTTACAAAAACAAAATACATTTTGGAACAAATATTATCTTCAGAAGAGTAGCAAAAATGGGTCACAAATATGTTGGGTTATGACTTTGAAATCATCTACAAAAAAGGAAAGAAAAATGTTGTTGTAGATGAAATCTCAAGAAAGGATGAGGATGTGGAAGTATTAATTTTTTCCATTTATATTATATAACCTGATTAGATAACCGAAGCAAGGGATGCATGAAATAATGAGGAAGAGGTGTGGACACTCATTCAAAATGTTGCAACAAGATCCCAGTACATCTAGTACATTTAGCTGGAAAAATGATTCATTATGGTACAAAGATTGCTTATATCTTTGTAATAATTTCCAACTCAAAAAAATTATTCTTTTGGAATTGCACACCTCCCCCTTAGGAGGGCACTCTATGTTGATTTTTTGTGTATCTTGGGAGGTACTCCAAGCCCTAACATTCGAGGGTTGGAGGTCAAAGCGCCACAACTGGTCTTGTGGGCTTGAGGACCAAGCTTGGGAGTTTTGGAAACCATCGTATTTTGGGACAAAACCATGATGGATTTATGGTATGTGATGGATGAGGATGATAGTTCTCGGAAAGGTGATTCCAATGCATCAAAAATTGTCTGAATCTGAGTTTCCGTTTGGGAGATATGAATTTTTGAAGTTGACATAATTATTGATTTTTCAAGTAGGCCGACTTGAGAAAATCAAATAGAGGTGTCTCTTTAAATTACTCGTTGGAGGCCTTAAAGGATATATATTGAGGACAAGTGGAGTAATTCTAATCATATTGGAGGCACAAGGAGAGGAACTTGATTAAGGCAAGAAGGAGGAGACTACTTCTGTTGTAGGGCAGCAGGTTAGGCCTGATTCCAATGAAGGAGAAGAGGTCGTGTTTAGGTCTCTTTGTGACTCTTTGGAAGCCAAGTAAACCTTGCAGGAAGGCCAAGTTTCTTAAGGTGTTTTCTGAGCAATTTAGGATCCATTATAGGGCAACAAAAACAAGGAAAGGGTTTAGACTTCTCTGCCTAGCCACAACAAACCAAGAAGAGAACAACGAGGTGTTAGGAGGCTATTTCAGGAGGCCGAGGAGCTATTGAAGAGGGATGTAGCCTAGATCTTAGAGGACGAGAGGCAGGGGGACTGTTTTAGGGTGTTTAGGTAAAGGAATAGCCCCTAGAAGGGTTGTCACAGCTAAGGGACAACTTGTTGTTGTAAGCCACGATGGATAAGAGGAGGCTGAAGGGTGGAATGGGGTTGGAACAACCTAGCATTCTAGCTAAGGCTTTCCTCCCCTCTTATAAAGGAAACGCAGTTGTGGAGGGCTATTATGGTCACATTTTGAAGGTTGTCATGAGTGATATTAGAATGCCCTAACCAGTCCAACAATGCAGCAATTAGAGAGCCCTAAAACAGTGAATTGATGTATGCCTTTTGGATCAACATTTGATGTTTGTTGGGTCATTGTATTGACCAATATTTGATCATTTAAAGACACCTGTGGGAGTTAAGCATAGGGGATAGATCTATTGATCAGATGCCCTAGTGACAAATCCCACAGAGATAGTGCATCATGGTGAACGACAACATGATTAGACGTATATTAGTCAAGGGTTGACTATTGCAAGGATCCGTTTGATGTGTTGATTGTAGCAGCCCCTAAGAGTTGTTTGGTGGATCCCATGTGAACTGTTGGGAGGCCTACCAAGGAGTCAAGGTGACCACAATTACATTTGATCAAGAGGAAAGAGGATAACAACAAGTTATGTTGTGGATCAACTCATGTACGATGGATTGATGGTTTCCTAAGTGAGGACACATGGCAGATTGGTGGAGTCTGTGGGAAACCATGTGTAAGGGTCTCCCAAGTGTGTGGATTCCCTAACTAGGAGTAGATGCTATAGCATGAACTTAGTCTCTTAAGGACTGTTGGAGGGCAGCGTGAGAGAAGACCAAGTGTGGACGAGATTGTAGACTTATGGTCTACCGAAGGACAACGTGTTATTCTCCATGTTAAAGCTGAAGTGCAGCACCTTCATGGACAAAGGTGACTGCTAGCCTGGCAGTTGTTGATAAGCTCAAGGGTTTGATCAACCAGGAGCAAGATTATGTAGCCCGAGGCATGTGTGTGGAGAAGAACTTCTCCAGTAGATGAAAGGGATTCCTCTTAGCCCATGTTCACTATAGGAGATGGACATCTTGCAGTGATAGGTGGTAGCCCTCCGTGCCCTATGTTGGCCTTCATCGTTGTAACACAAGAAGACCATAGTGGGATGAAGTCCCAAAGTAGCTGAGGAGAAGTAGTGGGTAGATTTAGAGTTGTTCACAAGTGGAGTTTTGAACAACTTGATAGGATTCTCAATGCGGTGTGGCCTTGATGGATGAAGGCACAACCAGAGAGCAGATTGGATAGCTAAGATTCAATGGCTAAATGGACTTGGAGCATTGATAGAGGCAGGAGTTGTAGATCGGGAGCCAAAGGACCAGACAGGTACAGGATACGACCAAGAGGAGATGTTAGATGCTACAACCAAATGGTCAGAGTATCTTATCTTGTACTAGTGGATGTAGAGGTCCATTATCCCTGGTACGAGAGCCCTAGATTGTTGTATTATATGTTGTTAATATAACGAAGTTGGATTGAAAAAATACAAAGTTGTCTATGTTTTGTGCATATGTGATTTACTACGTTATGGTTGAGACTCTTGGTTTAGTAGCGTCAGTGATTTTAAGATTCTAACCTAGACCCAAATTCGTGGAAAATCAATACTCAGGATTTTTAAAAACTTACCACATGGTCAAGAAGGAATTTTTTTTTAGATGACCTTAAATCTGATTTTCAGAAGTTTGTGGCAGAATGTTTGATTTGCCAAAAAAATAAAATTGATATAATTAAGACCTCATATCTATTACAACCTTTAGTCATTCCAAGTCAACATTGGGAGGAGATCTCAATGGATTTTATCACAGGTTTATCATGGTGGTAGTTAATAGACTTACCAAGTATGCACACTTTTATGCATTATCTCATCCTTTTAAAGCCAATACAATTGTTATTGCATTTATGGAAACAATTCAAAAGCTAAATGGAAACCCAAAGATTATTGTAAATGACATAGATCACATTTTCACTAGAATTTTTTGGATGGAATTATTTTCTTGTCTTGGTACTCAATTAGATCATAGCTCATCTTATCATCCTTAATTTGAGAGGAAAACTAAGATAGTAAACAAATGTTTGGAAGGATATCTTCGTTGCTTTGTATCTGATAAAAAAACACAATGGGTCAAGTGGTTACCTTTGGCTAAATGGTGTTATAACACTTCCTTCCACACTGTAGCAAAAATGATTTCATCTATGGAACTTTATGGATATCATCCATCGTCCATCACATCATCTTTAAGAGAAAATTCTAAGGTTCATGTAGTGTAAGATCACATCGAGCATCAAAAACAAGTTCTCCAACTCTTAAATAATAACCTCGCTCTAGAGAAAAATCGAATGAAACAACTGGCATATCAGCATCGTAGTGAAAGAAATTTTGATGTAAGTGACTGGGTATTTTTATGGTGACAACCATACAAAAAAATGTCCCTTAGGAAAGCTAAGAAGGATAATAAATTATCACCTAAGTACTATGGTCCTTACAAGGTGTTGTAAAAGATTAGTACTATGACATACAAATTGGAGTTGCCTTCATCTTCCTGAGTACACCCAGTTTTCCACGTTTCATGCTTAAAGAAGGTTATCAGTGACAAGATCCCAGCTCAAACAATATTGCTAGAACTTGACGAAGAAGGAAAAATCATATTTGAGCCTACGTAATAGATTAATTTCAGAGTATCTCATTAAGTGGAAGAAATTACTTGTTGAGGATTCCACATGGTAGGATGAAAATTTTATACAAAAGCATCCAAAACTACTCAAGTGTTGAGGACAACACTTTTTTGAAGGAGAGGAGCATGTTAGGCCCCTATAATACTAGTGCAGACCCCTTATTGTTATTGTTAGTGTAGCCCCCTATTGTTATTGTTGTGCCCATGTAGCCCCCATATTGTTATTTTTGTGCCCCATATAAGCCCACTATTATTATTGTTGTGCCCTTACATTATTATTGTTATGTATGTTCTGATTATATTGTGACCTCTTATACTCCTATATATATCAAGGAGGTCTTATCATTTGTATCATCCAAGAATTGTTCATTTATGTGATGTAAAGGAGGTTGCCCCCTCGAAGAGGCTAATTATCAAGTTGTTGCTCTATCTTTTCTTCTATTTTGTGATTTGGTTGCATAACACATAACTAATGCCACTTGCTTCAATACTTTCTCAGGCACTTGTAGGACCTATATAACCTCCAAATACATTTTCCAAACATCAAGAAGCTCACCACCAGGTTGACATCAATGCCAACATGCAAACCAACCATAATGCCAATAGTATGTATTTATTGATAATAAATGAAGTCCATAAAGATGATTTCATACTACTACATCCATGAAACTATCCTAGATGGGAGTCTCCATTGGTCCACAACAACTTTGACTTCAAGTCAATGAGGATTACATGAGCTACAATCAAAACACGTAGTTTGTTCATGTGACCTCACCTAACTAAACTCCATGACAGGTCCTAATTCCCAAAACCTCCTCCTCTATTGTTAGATTACACATTATTTGAAGATCCCTCCTAGTGAGATAAATAAATGAATGTGTCATGCTTAAGTAAACTATTAGTTAAAGTAAAAATTGATTTTTGGGTCTAATAATTGTTATTTGAAAGTGCAAGATATTGGGTAGAGGAATTAGGCCTCTTCATAAGAAAATGAGGCCCTCTTAATGGGTTAGAACCGACATTATGATGATCTTATGTAGCCTTGTGTCCCCCTTGGAATTTACTAATGTCAAAGTGGTTGCCATGATGACTTGAAACACTTTCAACCCAATATTTTCTAAGAAAATAGGGTTGCACCTTCATGTTATAGTATGGAGGCTTTTGAAAAAACATAAATGACTTATCCATCCAATAGCATATTAATGGATGGTATTGTCACTGGTCCATATAAATATGCTTCTTTGTTATAGTTGGGTATAAACCAGTTCTAGGGTCAATAAATAAGGTCATGAATTTTTTTTTTTAAATTTGAAAATATCTCACTTGATTTCTACTTAAAATTGTCCTATAATATTCAAATGCCTTTGCCTTGTCTTTGAAAATAACAAATAATTGCCCCTAGTCATTCACAATGGAAGATGTAATAGTCTTAAGTGATGTTGCAAGTAAAGATGTGGGGGATTTTTAGGGTTGATGAAAGCAATAGTTAACTTTCTCAACGACTCAAGGCCATTGTCAATTATAGTATTTGCATATTTACTTGGTGATTGTGGGTTAGGGTTGGGTATTTCTTAATTGACTAGTGTGGGTTTAGGTTTTGTTCATATATAGGATCCATGAAAATAAAAATTCATGTGTTGCGTTTACACAAGAATACAATATTTTTTAATTTCTTTTCTGAAATTGAAGAATTTGTGAAATATAAACAAAATAAATGGATGGATAAACCTACCTCAAATGAATAGTAGTGATGGAAACATCCATTCCCTTATGGTGGTCAGATGCACTAGTGCTTCCTCTTATATTATGCATCCTTCTCAAAACATGCAATGCAGATTAAAATAGAAATAGAAGGTGTAGTGGTTTTTAAGTACACAAAAGAATACATCTGTGCTTAGGGATGCACATGTTCTTTTAAATCATAACTTGGAAATTTAATTGTTATCTACATGATGGTGTAGAGAGACTCGAATCTATATGAAAAGGAACACATGCACATTTTTTAGAACAAGTGCATGGCTTTACATCAATGCAGTCCTGGGCACCCCATTGATACTTTTTCCCATCAACTTTATGCAAGGGACCATAATATTTATAATGTGAAACATGTAAACATTATTACAAGACAAATCCTCCTCAATGATGTATTGACTATTATATAAAAAAAATTGAATTGATGAGTCTCTTGTGCTATAAAGAATTTAGGAAACTTGAAAAGATTGTGTTTTCTCTTACTTGTCAATGGAATGGAAGAGGACAGGGGTTGCTTTTGCTTTTCATTCAATTTGGACATGGAGGGAATATTAGTCTTCTATCATTCAATTACATGAGGTTTCACTCCATGAACCTATGACAAAGCACGAGTTCATAGAAAATTAAAGAATACCTCTAAGTTTATTAGATATTGTAGAATGCATCTCAAAATCCTTTTATTAAAGCCCCATCTCGATAAACCTTTTCAATTGAATAAATTTTCACTAGTTAACACAAGCCTCCAATTTTTTGTAATATTTTAAACACCCCTTTTTATGTCTACCCCTATTATGTTGACACAACACTTAAAAACCTTAGATGAGGGTTACGAAAACATATGGACAACTTTTTTCCCCTCCTTATTTTAATAGAACCAATAAACTATTTGGAGATTAATGAAGGTTTTGACAACATGAATTGCTTTGCTTCACCTATTGATGTCAAAAGTGTTTGAGTTACCCAAATAATGCTTACTCCTCTCTTTCCCAAAGGAGCAACCAAGCAAAGAAATTAGCAAAAATGTTGTCTTTTGGGTCATCAATGTATGAATATGTATATCACTCCTTACTGGGTGTAAACAAAATCATTTATAAAATCTATATTAATATATTTTATTAACCCTTTATTTGTTTCAATCCAATGGAGAGCCATTACATAGTCTCTTCACCAAGTAGCCTTTTTCATGAACATATTTTCAATTTCTAACATTTATTTTTGAATTGGGGATATGTGTTGTGAAACTTTTACATGAAATAGGATAATAAATTGGTTAAGATACCAACAATATAATCCAAAAATTGTTTATGGGAGAAGACTTGTTTGAGTTTAATGTACAAAGTGCAAGTTAGTCTTGAGAGATTTTATATTATAAACCCTCCTTTAAAATGGCAGTGTTTGCTTGAACATATCTCTATTAAGCCTATCTCTATCCAACCTTATCTTGTGGGAGTAATTATCCTATAGAAATTTCATAAAGGAAACTTATGTCCTTGTTATGGCTAAATACAAATTATTTAATGTTTATTTTAGAAATTGTAATTTTTATTTGGAATTTTGTTTCGAATTAATGAATTAAATCATTTTAAAGAAATATGACTATATATATCCAAAATGAAATATTTTATAATTGTAAATTTTAATCTTAAATTTAATTTTTATTTAATAATAATATTCTATCATATATTATAATTTAAACTTTAATAATATAATAATTTTTTTTGAAACTTTATTATGCTAAAAAATAAAAAATGTAATTAAAAAAAAAAAAAAAAAACCAATTCTACAACACTTTCTTTTAAGGACCCATTCTTCCTCATTGTTTTATCATAATATTATTTTTTAATTATATCATATAAAATTATGATCGATTCAATACTACTTTTAAGTAAAAAAATGTAATTGAGAAAGTTTGAAAAAATTTAGCTGTCACAGTTTGTTTGGATCTTTTTCTTTCAATCTTTTTAATGTGTCCCTCTCTTTTGGGAGAATATCAAATTCTGGTATTTTAAACCACTAAAATTATTAATCTTATCAACAATCATATCATCAAATTAAAACACTCTACTCACATATTATTCAGTGTTCTTTGAAGAGATCCAATATAATAAGTTCAAGTTAAACAATAAAACTGCGATATATCCCAAACAACATAATCTAATTCTTCCCTCATGCACACATATATGATCTTGGCTTAGAGCAAGGTTTTCTTCTTTAAAATAGGATCGTTATCTTGCAGATAAACATTTAAGTAAATATCTCCATAAATGCCATTTCTTTTATAACGATGAGTTGCAGGTTTGTGAGATCGAGCTGAAAGTTACAAGGTTTATAGTGGAGATTAAATTCTAAATTTAAGTGTGATGGTTAATCCATTGATGGTTAAAACTGTAAATTGGTGATCAAATCTTGGGATCGTTAGATATGTGATGATTAGATCTTCAGATCTAAAAATAACAGATCTATTTTTTAACAAAACTAAAGAAACCACTCAAAGCCAAATGTCTAAAGTCCATAGAAATAGCTTAAGCTGTGGAGCAGCATAGTAATTAACATGCCATGAACAATACAAACCATATTGCAAACCCCAAGTCTGTAAAAACTATTACCTTTATTTAGGATTACCACGTACAGTAGTCTCTATGACACTACAGGACCATACATTGGGTCTGATGAAATATACATATCATATCATATACTGGACTTATCAGACACCAGCTGGAGAGACTATTACTATTGAAGAGACTAAATCAGGTGTGGCAGGTACAAGTACCACACTTGCAGTTGGGCCCGCACTTGCAATCATTTTCCAGAGATACATCTGCACCATATCTGTTTACAGCAGCGAATTCAAATATATGGAAAATTTTAGGAACTCATCTTTGTAATGGAGCTAATTTTCTATTTTTTCAAAAAAAAATTACAATTACATGATAAAATTATTTAAGCAATTTCATTTTTTTTCTCTCAAAAAAATCTCAATTCACTAAAATTTAATCAATTTCATTTTTTTTCTCTCAAAAAAATCTCAATTTACTAAATTTATAAAATTATTTTACCTTAAAATTTACCAAAAAAATTATTTAAAATTATAAAATTTAAATATGTTTCTGAAAATATGATCAAACATTTTATAATTTAGATATTAAAAACTAATAAAATTAGTTAAGATTTCTAAAATTTTAGATAATTTTTTATTCTCAATTTTTTTTAACAAAACAAAATATTATAATCAATTATCCTAACTTTCCTGTAGCTCTGAAACCAGGAAATAAAATTGATAGCAACTACTATGAACAAAACAGTACCCCATCTCATAGCTTGTCTCCACAATACCATCCATCTGGAATCCCTTCTTCTTGCTGCAGAACAAAACAATCCAAACATAAAACAAACTTAGTCATAAAACTCAGCTAATATAAAATTGTTGGTTTTTTTTCTTAAAAAACTTAGATTCAAACCAGGACCAAAACAATCCCATCAGACAAACTTAACCCTAAAACCCATAAAAAGTAGTTAGTTTTTTCTTTCCTGAAAAAAACTGTTGTTAGTTTTTTCTTTCTCGAAAAAAGCTTAGATTCGAACGCATGACCAAGTGAATGAAATTGGGAAAGCGAATGAAGACAAATTGTGATGAAAAAAGGAGTAGACAACATACGTGCACTGGCTCTTGTCAGCGCAGTCGCAATTTCCGCAATCGCTCGACATGTTTGCAATACAATTATCAGAAAAACAGATTACTTACACTTCTGAAGTTCTAAGTTCTCCAATGCTCCCTTGGCTTCTTCGTCTCTGGTCGCCCACCCATATATATAGTGCAGGCCATGGCCGGGAAAATTTGTCGACGCTCTTTGCCGGTGAGGCACTCACGGTAAATATGGAATCTAGGCCTCGGGAAGTGTGCCGAAGACCCCTCCTCGAAAGTGACGAAGCCGGCAGGTGGTCGCAGCCTTCCTAGCTTGGAAATCCGATTTGTGGGATGGGAAGTGCAGAGCATCTTCTGAACTCGATAAGGCCGAGCGCGCACGTCATGTTTAGGCCCACAAGCTTGACTTGGATGAACCAGGACAGGAATCTACCATTATTGGTGTGGGTTCCACTGTAAATTTTCCATGGCACGCTTACAATAACTTTGAATTGTGTGCGAAACCCTAACCAAAGTCGGAGACTCGTGGTTTCGGTCAAGATAGTGATAATGTCTCTGGGTTTAAATAAGGGCGTTGTCAAACGATCCTGGACTTTGGTGAGAATTTTTTAAGAAATCTGATTGTGGAAGTGTTTATATTATTTTTTAATAGGAAAATAGATTAGCAGTATTATTAATTTGGGGCACTTAAAATCTTTAAATTTAATTGCGGTGGATTTTCAAAAATTTCTATATATTTTTTTTAAATGATTCTGAAATTTGTATTATTACCTATAACCTGTTTATACTTTTTAAAAATATTTTACCCAAATAAAAATGAATTCAATTTTGATATATTTTTAAGTAAAGAGGAGGGATTTAATATAAAATTGCACAAGTTCTATTTTTAAAAAAGAAATTGAAATTAAAATTGTATAAGTAGAGGTTAAGAGTAAGAATCAACTATGAAAATAAAATTTATTATATAAATTATCATATTTATTTTTTTTAAAGATTATGATTAATATGATTTAAAATAAACATTCATCCGTCTTTTTTAATGAATTATTTCTATATATTTTCTATTATTATAATTTGTTTATTTAAAAGGTAAAAAAATTAATATGATAAATATTTTGAAATTAAATAAAATGTCCTTACAAAAGTAAATTATAGAAGAGAAGATATTTTATTTATATTTTTCTTAAAATACACGAATATAAAAAAAACTTTTAAATCCAATTCCCTTTATATGAAAATTTAATTTATAATTAAGTTAATTAAATTCAATATAATTTTTTTTAGTAAAAACCCTGACACAAGGTTATTCTGTCAAAAACCTGACAGGCTGTGGATTTAATGAGGTGAGTGTTATCATTTTCCAAGTTCTTTCTTGGAAAGATTTGGTGTTGATTCGTCCGTACTAAAGATTGATTTTTTTGATTCCTAAGTTGTCTATGGACAAATTTATATCATTTTATTTCTGGAGTCTTAGACATTTGGAATTAATTTTTACTATTATACATTTATGTCTTTATCATCTGAAATTAGTTTTTACTATTATACATTTGTCTTTATCATCTGGAATTAATTTTTACTATTATACATTTATGTCTTTATCATCGCTCATTTTTTAAGTTTCATGTTAAATCTTAAGAAAAAATAAATTTATCTTTTAGTTTTTACTTGTTTTTAAAATTTATCCTCAGGTGTTTTATTTGTTTTTTAAGCTATATGTTTTAGTTGATATTGTTTTAAATCTATGTGATTCGTTGGATTACATCAAATTTATATAATTTCAAAAAAATATTTATTTATTTAAAAAACATAATTTAAAGATTATATATTTTAAGAAAAAAATCATAATTCTAATAAAAATTATATCATAAAATTTTGATTAAAAAATTAAAATATAAGATAATTAAGGTATATTAAAAAAGTTGAATTATCATGAATTTCAACCAAAACAAATATAAAGATAATTTATATAACTCATGCAAATAACCTTTCTACATGTGTGGGTTGAATGCTAATTTTGTTGTGATGATGATTAAAGCATAATTTTTCCACATATGTGGGTTGAATGTGATTTTTTTTTGCCAATAGTGATTAAAGAATAATTTTACTAACGACATTTTTGTTGTTTGGCAGCATGGTTTGCAACAATGCCTTTCCTACCCATCTTAATAACATCTAGCCCCATATTTAGTTTATCATGGAAACTATGTTCTCTTCACCCGACTTAGTAATGGATCATGTGGCTGCCTAATTATAAAAAGATTCACCCTAAACATTACCGCCCTATCTCACTACCACCCTTCCAAAAAATTCGACATCCTTAAAGCTCTCATCTCATTTTTTCATTAGTCATTTTACCATTTATTTTTTATTTTAATAATTTAAAATTTGTTAAACTTTAATCTAATCTCCCGCTTTCTTTATTTAAAGTCTTATCAACACACACTCTTATCGTATGTTTTCTTTCTAGTGGGTGAAAAATTTAAAATTTGTTAAATTTTATTTTAATAATTTAAAATTTGTTAAACTTTAATCTAATCTTTAGTTCTTTTTATTTAAGGTCTTATCAACCCACACTCTTATCATATGTGATGATGGGTGGATAATTTAAAATTTGTTAAACTTTAATCTAATCTCAAGCTCTCCTTATTTAAGGTCTTATCAACACACACTCTTATTATATGTTTTCTTTCTAGTCCGGGATGATGGGTGAAGTGTCCACTTGAAACTTTGGGCATGGTAAAAACCACATAGTTTATTTTTGAAAGATTCAGACAACTAGAATAAAATTTTCAATTATTAAAATCTTTTTTTATTTTAGAAGTCAACTTTTTCTATTAAGTCATTGTAAGAGTACATCGTGTGGAGCTTGGTTTCAAAATGCTTCTGGCCTTATTCCCACCAGAGTTGTTGACCAAAAGATAATGGCAAAAACATAAAGACAACAATAAAAGGAAACTAAAAGAGCTCATGCAAATGGTTGAAACTAACCAGAAAAGTATAAGGATGAGAATACAACATATAGTCATATGTGATCATCAACATTGCCCGAACTTGGAGCATATGATCCCTTGCCATGTGGCTAAGGAGGACGAAAGGCTTCATGCACATGGGCCTCCATATGTGCCAGTTGGCCTTCAAGTCGGTCATGTTAGTCCTGAATCCTTGTCAACCTCTGACGGAGTGAGACCAACCTCCATCATATGCCATTGGTTGAGTTGTAGGTCGTTCATGAATGTTATCACCTCATTACAGTGATCATTCCTATCTTGAGCTAGTCATTCCACTATAAGGGTGACATGACGAATCTGAGCTTCTAGGTAATCAAATGGGGGAGGTAACTTTATCCTCCCTAGTGAATTGGCAAGATGTTGGTCCACCGCTTCACCCACATCCCGCTCTTCCACGTTGTGGACAACACCTTGGTCTTGAGGCCCTACCTGATCCAAGTGGATATTGGTGGCCGCCCGCCTATTTCACTTAGACCCCCACCATTGTTTCTTTCAATTTTTCAGTTTCCTTATTTGTAGCATAATTTACTATTTTTGGCAGTTTTTCGGGTCCTAAACTTTTGGAGCAGTTTTGAGGCCCTAAACGACATTTTTTTTGGAATATAGATTCATTATGTCCATTCAAAAGTCGTAGTCCCGGAATAGATATTTGTAACGAGGTATTGTGCGCGTCAAATAGAGACGTATGTCAAAGTTACGACCCCAGGATGTTGAGGTACCAATTTACCCAAACAGGGCCCATAGTTTGGCGCTTCATCAGAGTCCTAGGGTTATTTTTTTTTATGTTTAGGGTTTTCCATTGTTTCTCAATAATAAATAGGACTTTGAGCCTCATTATAACATAGTTTAGAGGCATGTAGCTACCACATCTCTTCTCAAAGGTAAGCTACCATCGCCCGAGCTAGTCTTATTTCCATTCTCTTTGTAAGCATATTTCAGTTTTTGATATTAATGAAATGAAGTGTTACTTTTGTTACATATCTGTATTTATGGTTATATCTATAATTTGTTGTCTTCTTGTTTAAATTTGGATCGCTATCCCCCAATGAGAACAACCTCGTTGTCGTTGCATAATCCTCTAGCCTAATACTGCCCATAACACCCAGTGAGCCTCCCATCACAATTTCCCACATCCAGCCCCGAGAACCTTCCCTGGGAGAAGTCCCATGCAAATAGCATTCACTAAGCCCAACTTCCAACCACTTGACCAGATGGAGCACCCTGTAGCCTAAATCAGACCCCCAAGACCTACAACACGACCACCACCCAACAACCCGGAGGCTAAGAGCATACCCTGACTCTCCCAGCAGAAGAAATCACCGAAAGACAACAGACTCACCACCAAAATGGTTCACCAAAAAGGAAAAACTGAATGGAAACTGACACACACCACCTTTTGGCTGATGCCACCTTTGGTTACCTTCTCAATTGGCGTCAGTGACGCCAAGAAACTTCCGACATACCCTAATTCAAACCACCGAAAACATAAATTTTCACCAAGAAAAACAACTAGCCTTGGGAATTTTACCTAGAAGAAAGGAACGTCGCAGACCCCGAAAGTAAAATCAATGGCATCCTGCCCGAAGTGAGGTCCAACATGCCAAGCCCCTGGTGCTTGTTCTTTGCCACCACAGGTTGCAATGACTCAAGATCCCAGACTAATATACCTTGAATATCTCCCAAGCCATTATAACTCCTAACTTGCAAAACTTTGCTATATAATAGGAGGAATTAAATGTCCCTCCTTGAACCTCAAAGTCCTCTTTTACCACCCTTATCAATATAATTATTAAAATATTTTAATACATATTAAGAATTTTATATTATTACATGTGATGATTAAAAAATAAATAGATCTTTCTTCTGTTGTTGTTGTTCTTGTTTTGATACTTGTTTTCATAGAAGTAAGAGAAAAATCTAATTTAAATAATTCAATTTATTATTTTTTAATATGTA